>JAHWFP010182074.1:1431-14302 GCA_023313725.1 Lithobius niger
AGCGTGACTATATGCTTGACCAATCTTCATTCGCGTGGCAAGGTTTCTAATTCCCGCGCTATTGGACTATTTGTTTTATAGAATATAACAACCTAATGTAAATAGGATACTTTGTTGATATTCCTGTATCGATATCTGAATTATATTAATTAGTTATTCGTTACGTTCCCCCCCCAGGCGCCGGGGGGGGGGGTAGATATCATTCACAATAAAATATTTACGACGTATATTTGTATATAAAATATAATAATCATGACGGAAAGAATCTGTTCAAAGCATCTTAAATATACTTGAACGTCAGTTTCCCGTCTTTACATGCATAAATTTCCCTTCATCCTGTGTTTATGGGTGTGAGAGAAATACGTAATACTATCTTTTTATTGTTAAACGAAATTTAAGTTTAAACTAAACATACATACGATAAATTTTCATGTAGTCCCAATTTATGCGAAACAAATACTAATCTTGTTTACCCAATATTTTGTTCTAGATGACAATTGATGCCGACAGTGACGAGAGGTAATTCGTCCCTGTCGCGGCACTAGCCTGCCGAAAATAGGCGATGTTGCATACGGTAACCCGCTATTGTATATATTTGTATGTATATATGTGTTTTTTTTTCCGAATTTTGCAAGCATTTTACGATCACAGATTTCTGGAAGTTTCCTCTATATTAATCCAGAATCCTGGAGAGTATTAATCAAAATATCCAAATTACTTGCTATGAGTCTAAATTAATATTTTCGATCTTAACATAATTATTTCTTTTATTTACAAAATTGTAAGCTGATTCTTTTAATCTGTGATCTATTTACTTAAGTATGTCCTATTTTAATGTTATTTTTCTTTTCAGGGTATTATGTTATTTCGTTCTTAAAACCTTATGTGTCCCGTGAAGTGTATATGTGTTATCAAATTATGTTATTTGTTTCCTGTGTATTGTTATTGTGTATTTTAATTTATGAGTATATTATGTTTTGCTGTAACCGACACCGTATATTGCGTTTAGTTAATTACAGTCCTTTATTATTTTGCTATATGTCCCTAATTTAAATTGTATGTTGGTACAATGTTTTGATTTATGATGTGAGTCGTCGTGTGAATGGGTCAATTATATTAATTTTGTTAAAAGTTATGTTGTTTATTGTCGGCTTATAGTGTGCTGTCGAGGTTATTATTATTATTTTCCGTATTTTATGTAAAGTTATATGTAACAATTGTCTTTTTTTTTCTTTTGATATTCAATAAAAGATTTATTTAAAAAAAATTCAGCGATGTATCCTTTGTCTACCCTATTTCCACGTTACATATTGGAACATATTAGTTTTAAGTTATATTTATTTTATGCATTTTGAATGCAACAAATTCTAGCGTACTATTTGCAAATATAGCGAAAAAATGAAAATGTGCTGCTATCTGCACGCAATCTCCGTACTCGTGGTGTTTTGAAAGTACTATTTTTCTCCGCTACGGTCCCCGCGTGCAGAGCGCATAAACGCTCTTTGCGGTGACGCCATGTTTCATTTGTGTTCCGTTGGATACACGATATTTTAGTCGTCGTCAACGTTTGCCTCTTCCAATTGCCGACGCAGCCTAATTGCTGGAGTAATTCTACTACTGTGGGTATCGTAACCGTGTGTAGATCCAAGCATTCTTTGCCTGTTAAGTTCGTAATCTATTTTACGGTATTTGTTTTGCAAATATGAGGCTGATTTTGGCTCGATGCGTTTGCGTTTGCTAGTTAGGCTCGGGTTTGCTTCGCTAGCTGCGTCGTCGGTCTCGGAAGGCAAAAACGTTGGCGGCTCGATCTCTGTCTGTCGGATCCTCCAAAAGCTGTGCTATGTATTTTTGTAATTTTATTTCAGCTTCCGTCAATGAACCGTTAAGCTGTTCGGATAATTCGAGATCGGTAGGTCCATTGAAAGGAATAGGTTGAGAACTAGTTCTTAGGAACCATGGTCGTAAGTTATTTACGTGAGCACGAATGATTTTAAGTGGATCTAGAAAATGTACTGTAAAAACAATAACATCGTTTACGAATTCCATTATCCTGAACGGACCTGTCCATGCTCTAAGTAATTTCGGTGAAATTTGCTTAATAGGTAAGAAATCGCGTAATAATATGTAATCGTCGACCAAATAGCGATAAGGTTGCGCAGTGCGATCATAAAAGTTTTGCTGTCTCTGAACTGCTTTCCAATTGTGCGCTCGAGCGACTTCGAATGCTGCCTGTAGTCTACTCTCTAGACGAACTATAGTATCATCACTGTCATAGCAGATTCGCGGTGGCTCGAATGCTAAAGCACTTGGTAATCTAAATTCAGAACCGTGATGTAAATAATGTGAACTAATTAAAGTAGTCGAGTTAGGACATGCATTTAGTGCAACTGTTACTAATTCTAAATATTCGCACCAATTTTCGGGGCAACTAGCTGAAATTTTACGTAAAACTGTTTCTATCCGTTTATTTGCTGCCTCTACGGATCCTCCTACCCACGAAGTGTTAGGAGTGAAATTAATCTGTTTAATATTAAACATATTGGCTAGTCTAGCTACGATAGCGTTGTTAATTTCTGAACCATTATCTCCTCTTAATTGAACTGGCGCTCCGAATCTAGCAATAAGATGTGAGAACAATTTATTTGCTATAGTAACTGCCTTTTTATCGGGAATTCCCTCTGCGATGACGTAACGACTGAAATCGTCAATTAGCGTCATCACGTAGACGTTCCCGTGAATGCTTTTATTTAAGGGTCCAATGAGATCCAAGCTCCAAGAGTAACCTGGTCTCTGTAGGGGTTGATACTCTCTTAATTTAGCTTTATAGGGTTTAGTAGGTCTAACATAGGCTTGACATACCTGACATGTTTTAACATAATGAGCAATATCATCAAACATTTTAGGCCAATAACAATGTAGTTCTATTAAATCTCTAGTTTTACGCGCACCACGATGTCCAGCGCATGGTGTGGAGTGATAGTCCCTAATGCAATAGTTGCGTAGAGATTTAGGTATACACATCTGTGCTAAATTGTGCATACGGCCTTTTTCTGGGTCTGCAAGTCTAATTCTATACAGAATTCCATCATAAGATTATTAGATAAGTTTATTAGATGCATCAATTAAATCTTCCGATGATTTGCTCTTAAGTCGTTTAATGATATCTCCTAGATACGGATCTTTTCTCTGTTCTGCCGCTAGGTGTTGTCGTGTCCAGTCTGGGTGCTGACTACCGAGGACAGCGACTGGTATCTCTATACGAGAAAGCGCGTCGGAAACCGCTAGAAGTCGGCCCAACTTGTGACGTAATATAAATTCGTATTCCCTGAGTTGAAGTAAGTTTCTTTCTAATTTGGGGGGAAGGGAGGAGGCACAATAAAGATAGCAAATTGCTAAATGGTCCGTCGTTAAAAAAACATCTTACCAAGTAAATAACAGCGAAATGAATCGATAGAATGAATTATCGCCAAAATTTCCCTAGTTGTAGTTGTTTCCTTCCTCTCTGCCGCTGTGAGGGTTCGTGAAGTGTAGGCTAGGGGATAGTTTATACCTCCGTGGTACTGACTTAAACAGCCGCCGATTGCAACGCCACTAGCGTCAGTTTCAAGAAAAAAGGGTTTAGAAAAGTCTGGGTGCTTGAGCGTTGCGGCTTTAACCATAGCTTGTTTAAGTTCCTGAAAAGCTCTTTCTTCGTCCTCTCCCCATATGAATTTACAATTCTTACGAGTGAGTTTAGTTAAAATGTGTGACATCTCTGCGAATTGCGAGATGTGTCTCCTGTAAAAATGTACCATACCTAGGAATGAACGAACCTGTTTAGGTGTTTTAGGGGTGGGATACTGCTGCATAACCTTAGTTTTATCCCTCTCAGGTTGTATTCCATTTTCATCTAGCACAAAACCTAGAAATTTGACCTGTTTCCTAGCAAAATCGCATTTTTCTACGCTTAATTTTAATCCTGAACGAGCGACTAGGTGTAGCGCTCCATCTACAGGTGTGCCAACATGTGAGTTTTAAGATTTGGACTACTCAGGAGGCAATGGTCAAGATAAACTGTACAATAGGCGCCAAGTACTTCTGCGAAAATTTGTTGGGCACAGAATTGGAATTTGTTGGGCACAGAATTGGAGCCGTTTTAAGGCCGATTGGGAGCCGATTAAAAAAGTATGTTTTAGAATTTGCCGAGAAATATGTCTTTGGTTTGGCTGATTCTGCTAAATTGAGCTGATAAAATCCGAATTTAAAATCTAGACGAGTAAAATAGTTAGCTCCGCTTAGGTGTGCCATGCTCTCTGTCACGGTGGGTATTGGCACGCTTACACTTTCAACAACCGAGTTTAAGCCGCGTAAATCTACGACTACGCGATACCCTGTTGGCCTTCTTTTTATCATTAAACATGGCGATAACCAAGCAGATTTTACCCTCTTTAATGATACCTACTCGTTGCATTTCGTCTACGTATTTATCTAATAATTCGCGCTGATGAAACGGAACTCTATACAATTTAGAACTTACTGGTTGAGAGTTACCCGTTTCAATAGAAACGTCGTATCCTTCGAAACAACCTAGATCAAAATCATTTTTAGAAAATGAGTCTTGATGATTTTGCAACATATCTAGAAATTCTTGCATTTCTTCCTCGTTTAAATCTGGAAAGGTAAATTTCTGTTTTAATATTTCCCATTCCGCATCGCGTTCTTCCTTGGATTTTGGTTTAGGAGCTTCAAGTAGGCTACTGGCTGAGCTGTCGCTCTGTGTGGCTTGCTGCTGTTGAGTTATCTCGATGGGGTATGAGGGTTGTAACATTTCCGTGGGGCTTGTAGTTAGAGATATCTCGACAGGACTTGAAAATTTAGGTTTCTCAGTGGGACTTGTGTCTGACAGCTTTGAATCGCACGTGTCACGGAAGTCTCATCGCCGTAATCTATAATTGCGGTGGTATACGTCCCTAGTATCGTACCTGCTTTTAATTCTACGTCAAAACCAATAAAATTAACGCACATAACTGGAAGAATACCTGTGGGCGTTGTGTTAACAAGACTGTGTGCAAGACGTACAGGAAATTCGCCGTTTTCAGGTTCGAAAGCTCCTGTTTGTATTTCGGAAAAAGGATAGTGTAAAATTCTGGTTATTCTACACTCTGAATTGGACGGGATGATTTCGTCTCGAAACAAAGAAACGGTAACGTCTATTAATTGTTGTTTAGGTGTACAATTCCATGTATATTTTAGAATTATCGTCACGTTCTTCGTCTGTAGCTACGTTAAGCGTGGCTATATAGGTATGATTAGGTTTATAACTTTCTCTATTTATGATTTCCTTATTTTGGTTGTAGGCTATATGTGCTTGCTCTGGTGATGCTGACATTTGGAATTTTAAATCTCCGATAGTTAAAATGTTTTCTGGACAATTTAAAATTAACGATTCTGATTTGTTTGAAAGGAAATCGTATCCTAATAGTACTGAAATGTTTCCGAATGAACCGTCAGGAACGATAACAAATTCCTGACTTCTAGAAAATTCACACTTTCCTATAGAGGTTACTATTTTCCTATTTGTTTTAATTTGTTGATTACCTACACCAACTAAATTTACTGGCGTAATCATTTTAAGCACCTGACATTTTACTTTGAGATTATTAAGCATGCGCTGTGCTGCTGTGTTTGTAATTAATGATAACGAAGAACCTGTATCGATTAAACATATCTCTGGCCTAAGTCCTACTTCGAACACTAAATGTGGACGAGAATATTTAACTATAGCTTTATTTAAAACTGTGTTCACCTGAATGCTGTCTCCATTAGGCGCTGTTTGCTCCGAATCGCGCGATACTTCGTTCCGATCGGCTGACTCGCCTCTAGTGTCTATTTCGGATGCTAGATGGTGCGGTATTACCATCTATTGCCCGGTTGAGCTGGGATGCTCGTAAGCAAGTTTGCTCCCTCACTCAGCGACGTATGAGTCGTCGGCAAGGAATTCGACTTAGCTTCACTTTTACTGTCCCAAAATGTTAAGCAAATTGTCGGTTCAAAAGCACCAACATCCGTTGGAATTCGAATTTTCCAATCCTTATGCGTTGTATGCGAAGTACCCATGGAAGTACCTGAAACCATTTTAACATCGTCTTTGTAAAATGTTTCGCTCGTGTGTTTAAACTGAACAGTGCGTTCTTTATCTAATAAAGCAACAACTATCGGCTTGTTAGTATCTACTGGGTTTAGTTCTGAGTGGAAATTAGTGGCATCCAATCCATCTTCGAATAGCGTTATGATGACTGAATCACAAGATAAGCCATATTTACTGTTAACTGCTTCTAGTGCCTCTGTAAATTCACTAACTAGATTTTGATTACAGTTTACTGACCTAGCAACGTATTTTGATGGGATTTTACCGAAATATGACGCTAAACGTGGTAACGCTAACGTACGATCGGGTAGGGCTAATTTTTGTTGATGCCATTCGGCGTCTGAGTATAATTTAAGCATCAATTTGTTTGCTACTTCTTCTGAAAATAACGGAATACATTTTGCTTTGAATGTATACTTACTGTTTACATTGGAAACTTGTTTGGCAGGAGTTTAGTCTGAACTAAGCCAACATACTGATTTTCGTTATTATTGCCCTGTTGTGACTGATTTTCTCCTAGTCTTGAATCCTTGTCGTTATTCAGGCTATGATCCCGTTTTTTGAATCATCATAATTTTGGTCAGAGGTATTACCCTGTTCTATTTCGGTGGCGTGTTGTGGAACACGATTATGATTTCCGTCATTTTGCCTAGGGTGGTTCTGATTTTGATTTTGTTGTCTACTGCTATTGTTGATACAATTTTTCAGGTGATGTTCACCGTTATTGTTAATACTGTTGGCATTGGTTTGAAACGCATATGGGTTGTTAGTTTTCTTGTTAAACTGTACTGAGTCCCTATTATCAAATCTGTAAAAATAGTTTCCCCGTTTTCCGCAGTTATTACCTCTATATTTATTTCCTCCGCGACCATTTTTCGCGTAAGGTTTATTGTTAGAAAACCCGCTTTCCTGGTTACGTTGTTCGTTACGTTGCCTAACGCGTTGTAAGGTTTCATTCCTAGTGTGACAATCTCTTTTCAAATGTCCGCGGGCCAAACAACGGTAACAAGCTTTATTTTGTAAATTGCCTGTGTTTACTACACTAACTTTAGCCTCATTTAGCTTAGGTTTAGCATTTTGAAGTTTATTTATCCCTATTTCTAATGAAGTTATTTTGTCCAGCATTGTGCCAAAAGCAAGATTGTTTACTTCAGTTTTGGAAGCTTGTTTGTTTGGGCTGTCTTCCTTTGGATTAACGGAGCTAGGATTTGTATTATTCCCTTGATAACCTGCCAAAACTGCACGTTTGTAAATAGCAGCGTTATACATGCTTCTAAACGACGTATGCATCTGGGAAGTGATGTGTGACTCAATTGCGGGAGGCATGGCATGCAGGAAAGCTGAACGCATTCCTTCATCCTTTGCTATCTGCTTATATTCCCGTTGTTCTGGGGTGTTTGTGGGTTTAATTCGCCAAAGCTGTGATGCCATTTTCTCTAATCTTGATGAGAAAGTTTCAATAGTTTCACCCTCTTTTAATTTAGTAGCGTGAAACAAATATGTGTTATGGTTTCTCCTCCGCAACCGAATCTATCGATTTATATCTCCTTAAAAGCTAACCAACTTTGAGAACCAGCGATATGAGGATTCATAGCCAAATAAATTGCTACTTCTCCCGTACATTTACTACATGCTACAGAAATGAGTTCTGAATCTTTTAATGTGGAGTCTAACGTATGTACATTTTCGATCATTAAAGCGAAAGTAAAAATATCTAATGAATCATCTCCTGAAAACTGCAAAATTGCTTTCTTAGCTTGTCGTAGTTCTTCCCAAAGTCTGAATTTTTCATGTGGATCTCTATTTTGAATTGCTTGGAATGAGTCTGATATGGTTTTTAAAACTTCAAGTTGGCTGCTACTTGTTAACCTAGCATTATCGTTGTTTGACTGTAAGCAAGTTGCCAAGGTCTGATCTAGCATATTTTGAATCAAAGCTATGTCCATACTGATTGGCTGATGATTATTATTTTGATTTGGGGTTATCGTTAGTGGGGTTTGATTTTCCTGTTGATCCTGAGAATTTATTACTATATTTGGAGTAAGAGGTACCTGAGTTTGGTTTTGGTTTGGCGTGTTTACTGGCGATTGAATGTTAAGCCGCGTTTGTGCATTAGTTTGTATTTGCAAAGCAGGCATTAGTGGCGTTAAATTAGGTGATACGAAATTGTGTTGTGGGGTAACCAAATTTGATGGCATGGTTCGAGTTGGTGGCCCATTTTGGTTTGATTGAACTTGCTCGTTTGGTGGTATTGGGGTATGTGACGGAACCTGTGAATTTAAGAGAACCTGAGTACTAAGTGATACTTGAGGATTTAAGAATGCACGATCATCTTGTGGAATCCTAGGTAATGTGCGATCCCTATTAGTTTGATTTGAGCGTTTACGAGACTGAATTCGTTTAGGTGGTGGTAAATTTAATGTTGCATCGACCTCGTCGATGTTATGAGAATGAATTGACTCGTTATCTGACTCGTCAGGGGTAGTATTAGTATTATCCAAGTTTGGGGTACTAACAGAATTATCCGTGAATTCAACAAAATCAAGGCAATTTTGAGGGCGTTTTATAGGTCTGCCTCTTGAAGAAACTTGGATTGTGCCTCTGGCACGGTTACTTCTAGTTCTAGGCATTATTTAACTAGATTTTTAAGTACGTGCTAAATTTAACCCTTATTGTAACACAACCTATATTAGTGAGCACAAAACAACAACAACAACAAACGGAGGAAGAAAATTCGGAGGAGAGAAAAACGGAGGAGAGAAAAAAATTCTAATTTCTCCAAAATACTGAATTTTCGTTATAAATTGAAAATTACTACAGTTTCCCTAAAATTCAACACCTAAAGTTGGCAATAATTTAGCAATGGTAATATTAAACTCAACCACAAAATTTTCCACACAATAGTAACGCTATGGTGATCAATAACCAAATGCAGTACACTGAATTTGGGCGTATATGTTGCCAAGTTGACAAAATTCACTACAAATATATGTATGGGTCCTTTAAATGCAAGCAACCTTCAAATGCACATGAATTTCAGCACTAAAAAAAATTTCCCGCGATTGCAACTGTAAAACCAATCTGTTATCATCGCACAATAACTAATCAAGGCTTAGTAAAGTATCAATGCTTAGTGAAATAACAATGCAATTTTTTTTTTCAACAAAGCTAGAAAGTGAATCAGCGCTTGAACGTAGGCCACTAAATATTCGCGCTAAAAAAAATGTTTACTAACAACAACGATCGCTACTAACTGATCAAGTACAACTAAATGTTAAAAAAAATCTTTCCGGTGATTTAAGAGTGATGAATCCCACTTATGCACACCATTGTAATGTTCTATTCCGGTGACCTTTTGACCAGAGAGAACATTATTATCACGATAGCTAGTCGTATTCAATCAGCACTCTAAACGCATAAATAACACTGGGATAATAGTAGGCATAAATGATAACCACAATATAGTTAAACTGGGCCTTTAATCGACACTCTTCGTATACATAATAGTGACCATACTGGTCTATTGAATTATCAAGAGAGATTAAGTAACGATCGACGGGATTACAACTAATCGACGTGAGGCGTAGCGATTGGCATTACGATAACTACTTATAGTTGGAATAATTACCCTAACGGCTAGATTATATTAACCGGCCTAGGATTAATTAAAGTGCGCTGGTAATAAACATAATTATTGTACTAAGCTGCTTATAGCCGAAGCTATGCAATGAATACTTATCTCTATATGAACTTGACTGTGGCTAACGAGCGGTGTATTAGCCTATACAGCACTTGGCTTCCCGTTGCTCGGACGGCTCTATGTCCCGTGTCCGTACTCTGGATCGGCCCTCAGGAATGTTGACCGGCGTGAACGATTTTAACAATACTGAAACGCTGAAACTGCCCGAATGAATCTTACATTCCAGAGACGCACTTTATACGCGATTGTTATCGCGGCCACATCAATCACTTGTCTAACTGATTGATTGGATTTACGGAGAATTTTAAAGACTTGACAGTCCGGGTCCTTCTCTTAATTAGGGACCTGCTGTGCCTGTCAATCACAGCATTGTTTAGTTAGGGAAGTACATTAGTGAATTCTCAGTATCACTCCTTTAAGTGTCCATATCTTAATTGAACTGTCATGATCGCATCCATTAAAATAATGATTGATTGTTATTGTTGGAACTGATCTATCGTTAATACTAATCCTATCTTAATTGGATTCCCTTCGTAAAAGCGATTAAGAATTCTCCTAATCAATTAATAGCTACACTGATAAGCTAGTGTAAAGCAATGCCAACCCTCATCTCTTACAATAGGTATTTTACGGTGGTCTGCTTACTTGGAATGCTGGTTCTTGTTCGTGTTCTGAAAAGGTGAAGCTCCTATTTAATCTAATCGACTGGAGCCAATTTAATCTTTATAGATAGCATTGAGTTTTTTCTATAATAATTATCTGATATGCGTGTACTTCTATACCTAATTAATTAGATGTATTGTTTCTGTAATAAAGTCTAATTAGGCTTAATGAAAACCCTTACAGATGGAACATGTGGTAAAATAGAGCGAAAAGCCCAGTACTACAACGTATGTAAACTGCCGTAACTTAGCCCCTAATTAATATAAATCCCTTTAATTACGCTTGTTGGAAAATATACATGTTCATCTTTCATCTTAGCCTGTAATTACGACCTTTTATCAGACTTAGAACGGGTACTGCAGCAGATGGAACTTGTGGTAAAGATGGAACTTGTGGTAAATTAGAGCGAAATAACAGCGCTACAACAGAGAGATGTACCTCCCTTGACTGTAACAATAGAAAAGGGGCGTGTCCCCCAGATAAGGGAGAGGAATTTCCTAGAATCGATCCTTGATCTTGATCATTGAGTTAATAAATTACATAGGACGCCTAGAGTCCGCAGTGTCGCTGCTGCAGCGTGGAAATTTGAACGACCGGCGCGCGTCCATTACCATTGCAGAAACACATGGACGGTACATTGGTTAGTATGGTATGGTAGTGCAATAATAGCATTGTTCGATCTTGTGCTGTCTTTAACTGCACGGAAAGGCAGAAAAGAACGGTGGAAATTACTTTCATGAGTAAATTAATTCTCCTGACTTCGTTTTATTGATCTAGATTTATCGATTTAACGTTTTATAGATTTAGAAAGCTACCACACTTTAAGTGAAAAAAATTAGGCTCAGTATAAAAAAAGAAAAAAAAACACTTTTTCAACTGGACTGGTTCCCCATCGTCTGAGTTCACTTTTCGGACCGCAGGTGTCCCCCCCCCCAAAAAAAATATAGTTGGTGAAATTTGGCCCAGGTGATGTAACTAAGGAACGAATTCTAGGGATGCTAGAACCAAGGCTTTTTTTTACAACTGATTCTATTTTGTCTTTTCTGAAGTTTCAGTGGTAGGTCCTATAATAGCCCTCAATCAGGAATGTAAGCACACTTTAAGAGGGGGGTGGCACACTTGAAGAAAGGGGCAAATAAGCAAACATTTTGAGGACTTTTTTTTACCTTGAACGAAACACTAAATCGGTGTTTCGTCCAAGGTTTAAATACTAATTAAGGATGAGTTCATGGGCGTCGGCACATAGGGGGACATGCCCCCCCCCCCCAATGCCCCCTCTACCAAAATGCACTTTATTTAAACTCTAGATGCCCTTTTTTTCTGCCCAAAAATCCCCATTGGGGAATCAGGATGCGGGGGCACATAAAAAAAAGGCCCGGGGGCAACAAAACGGTCCAGGGGCAAAACACAAAAGTAGCTAGCAATCCCCCCCGCCCCAAAAAAAAGGGATTTTTTTTTTGTGGGGTGGGAATTGCTTACTTTTGTACTTATAAAACAAAACGGCTCAGGGGCAAAATAAAAAAAGTAGCAAACAATTTCCACCCCCCACCCCCTAAAAAAAAAATAAAAAATTTTTTTGTTTGTCCGAAATCTTGCTTGGACAAAAAAACGACCCTGGTATAACGCAATGGCCCAGGAATAAAGTACATACAAAGTAGATAGAAACTCTCCCCCCCCCCCAAAAAAAAAGGACTATTTTTTGGAGGGGGGTGCTGCTTGATACTTTTGTACTTTGCCCCTAGGCCATCTTGTTATCTGCACAGCCGTTTTTTTGGTCCAAGATTTTGTTCAAGTTCCTGGCGAAAACCAAAAAAAATTAGTTTTTTCTGGAGGGGGGGTGGGTGGAGGGGAATTGCTTATACTGCTAAATTAGACTTTTGTTTGGGCTATTGATTTTTTTTCTTTTTGCTTTTTGTAATGCTTTGACTGAAATCTACTGCGCAATAAGAAGTAAGAGGTATGCGTTGATTACGTGACCCTTCAAAGTCACACGGCGGCGAGCGAGAAATAACACAGGCTGCCAGGCCCCTGATGTCGATCTTGGTGGTGATAAAAGATGATGACGTCACTTCCGGTTGGTTCTATGATGTAGTACATCCAGGTTAGAAGGGCAGGGGAGTGAGCTTCATGTAAGCTGTATCTCAGAGGGTATTTTTTTCTTTTTTCGTAAATTTAGTATTGAAATAGAAGAAATTATTTTTTTCTTAAGCTAAGACAGTGGGAAGGCTCGAACCAGGGTCCAGAGCCTTATCAGATGAGTTTGTGCATGACTATTAGCCCCCTACGTTATCTGTACAAGTTGAATGGAAGGGGTTGATAGTAATTCTTATAGATAAGAGTGACTCGTATTGATAACCATAATGCAATGCTGGGTTGTGACG
>JAHWFP010182078.1:0-10872 GCA_023313725.1 Lithobius niger
TTTAGTCCAGATGGCCGAAAACCTATGCCCCCACGAATTTAAAGTTACAAGACTTGTACTTATACCAGACTTGTTTATTCCTACTTCTTCTTTGAGACTGATTATTAGCTAGAGTTAAAAAGCTATAGTTTTAGATTCCAGTAGCTAGTAACTTCAGCCCCAACGTGGTGGCAGCAATACCAGTCTTTAATTACTATTAAACCTTATTAACCTAGACTACTGGCGCTCTATTCCCTAAACGGCTGTAGAATGAGCTATGTTAGTTAAAAAAGTCTAACAACGGTACGAAAAGTAACATATACTTCCGCAACTGCAACCCAGAAGTCTGTGCATGCCTACAAGCGCGTCCTGTCGTAGCATACACCGTTACAGGTCCACGTTACAAATGTCTCTTTATCCCTTCAACGACTGGCCCTGTTAACATCCCCCTCATGAACATCCAAGGCCCATTGTAAACGACCGCCGCCGAAAAACGCCTGTTTTTCAAAAATTTGAAATTTTTTTTCTTGGAGCACCCAAATGCCTCGCCTAGGCAAATCTCGCCGTTTTTACAATAATGGTCCGATTCTTACAAACTCTTCGACATTCAATAGCCTGTCCAAATACAAGACTCTTGGGGAAGCACAAATCCGGACTTTCCACCAGGAAGAACCATTAAACTACGTTTGAAAATCACCTCAAACCCACCACATCGCACCTTCATCATGACCGCCATTATTGAAACTTGTATTTATGTATTTTTATTTTATCCTTTTCCTTTTAGGGCAAAAAGCCCGAACACACTAGCTTAGTGCATTTTAGGAGGAGTTTCATCTGCAAAGGTACTGAACCTAGATGATTTGTACAGACAACAATTTGTAGTGTGATATTTTTTATTGTGTTTGTCGGCCGCAATCCATATGAAAAATTTCCACAACGATCAACTTTAACTTCAATATTTTAAACGTTAAACGTTCCCAGTTACTTAATGCGTTATAGCATCCAACTAAGCGAGTTTATTTAACCGCATTTATACTTTTATAATAATCTTTTACCTCCAGAAACGCTATCATGTGTCCAAACTTATTACGACCTGGCATTCTACCGGACACGAATTTTCAGTGTATATATGTTTATTTTAGTTCTCCTCTGACCTGACTGAGACCTACCGAATGCGAATGATAGCTTGATCTACTATTAAAAACCAAAAGAGGTTTATAAAAGATCTGTTCAAACCCAATCCGAAAGTTAACCTGTGCAAAAACTTCGATCCCCCTTTTTGCCCCCCACCCCCGCCAAAACTAGTTGTGGTGTATAACACTGCAGTTTACAGTTAAAGCTTGTTTAATTTAATAGTAATGCTTTCTGCATTACCCAAAGCCGAGTACTAAGCATTAACAAGAGCCTATTCACGTTGCAAACATGTAAATATTCATTCCATAGCCAATAATACAAAGTAAAGGCTTATTTCCCAAAGTTCAATTGAGTAAAACTCAAACAGGCCTATCTTTTCCGTCTTTACATGTCCCTACTCCTTCAAACGGCTCTGCACCCAGTTGCTTTGTTCCTCCGACTTCTCCTCCCACTTTCCATTGTTCTCAAGGCCCTCAGCCAATCAGACCCCAGCAGCTATCCTCGGCGTCCGCGCCAACTTCCGGTAATGTGTATAGAACCCCAGCCCCAGAATCCCTCGTTAGCACAGCTCACAGATCTCAAGCTAGAGAAGGGTCACGCCAGTTGGGAGTGGAGACGCCATGTCCGGAGAATGCCATGCCGGGCACAATGGTAGTGGTTCGTATGTTATAGTTTAGCTTTTGAAAGTTCAGTTTAGTACCCCCATATTCTAAATTTTAGTTTAAAAACGTAAACTTAACTTTCTAGCTTGTAGAAGTTTTTGGTGGAGACGCCTGTAGCGGCATCTTAGGTTCTCTCTCCCCATAACGTCGGAGTGGTTCTCTTACTAAAAACCATTTTTTCCAGTTTATTTTAAATGGATTTTTAACTTAAACTAATTGACGGTTTGATCTTTGTGGAAGTCAAATTGAAACAAACTGATGCCTAAGTGTAAAATTGCCGGACTTTTTATTACTTAGAACAGTTCTCGAGGGAACTAAGGGAGGTTGATCTTTTTGTACTTGGAAAACTTAGAAACATAACTGTGGACGGTTGATCGTGTAGAAACATACTGTCAGAGTTTTATCAGTTGCGGCTGTAAGTCTTGTGGGTGTCTCCGGGAGCACCTATTATTACTTTTTTATTGTGAATATTTAACTTTTTATTCAAACACAAGTGTTGTTTGTCTGATTTTACGATGTACTAAGGTATATTCAAACTTGCTGCTTTTAATTAATTTAATTCAAAAGCTTCTCCGAAGCAAACTATAATGTAAAGTGTTTTCATTCTCTGTTGCAAAAATAAAACCAGGAGTTTTAAGCTTCAGTCGTTTGCTAGATTGATTAATTGTCTTTTAGTGTAAAATATAAATATGTAGCCCATAAATATGTATCGCTGCCACCAACGGTGGATTTAACTGTTTAACATTTTAGCTAGTTAAACAGTCAAATCCACCGTTGGTGGCAGCGATACCGACAGTTTAAGGTTAGGACCCTTTAATTAGGACCGGCGCTCCATGCCCCATGCTGGGACAGTCGCCCATGCTGTGTTGAATAACGTAAAAAGTTGTCATTAACACCGATTAACCTCAAGCTGAAACTCCACGTACACCAGGGAAACCGGGGGCGTTACAAGCACCTAAGCCGTCGTAGCGTCCGCCGTTACACCATCAAATCCAAACGTCATGCACTTGGTAGGAAAAGATTTAGATAGCGTGCTGAAGCGAAGATGGAGTGAAAGAAGCAAGTAAAGAAAGTGTTTGGACTTTGTATATTGCGAGTACCATGCCATTGGTACAAGTGAACGCAACATTTTATATATTGGACCCAGCATTGTAAATGTAGGCGGCCATGCCGCTTGCGTGAGCTTACCTTGTAAATAATGAGGGCTGTGGACGTTATTTTCAAGCAGGCAGACGAAAATAACGAGGATGTAACCAGACAACTCATTTTTCTTGATCGTGCCTGATGAAGAGTGTTGGTAAATAATCGAAAATTTGCCAGATACAGACAGTATCCTGTTTTTGAAAGTAAGCGTGATGCGTAATATCCGTGATCGAGATGTTTACAGGAAGTTTCAAAGTAATTCCAGTTAGCCTACGGTTTATTTTGTGATAAAAAAAAAACCCGTCGCATTACAATAAACCTAGCTTGCAGTAAGGATCGGAAAATCAAATACTATGAGCACATAGGAAACAATAAGCTCTATGTGTAAACGTGGTCTTGTAATAGACATTCGTGGTGAGGATACCTCAACACCGCCGAGCCAAAAACCTGAGGGCAAAACTTTTCAACTCAAGAAGAACATCGTCTTTTTGGCGATCGCACTTTAAAACGCCAAAATTGTACAGTTTGTAATTTATTCTTTTAGGCATAAAGCCACAAACACTAGCTTTGTTGTATTTTAGGAGGGGCTTCCACTGCGATGGTACTTAACCTCACATACATGTAAAACACACGATATTTTTTATTCTTAAAACAGGTGACGACTTACTTTAATTATGAAAAATGTCCGACGTTAAAATCACTTGTCTGCTTTTGCAAACAACTAAAATCTAACCTAAATGCGTTATAGCATATTTAAAACTAAGTTGGTATATTTAATCTTTTGATTTTTGCACTAAAAGCATTTTGGTAAACTTAACGTCTTGCCATGAACCCTACCGGAGCTCAACCTTTTATGTTTGTTTATTTTTATGTCTATGTTTTATAGCATCTCCATCCAAACTCCGACCGTAGCCTACCTCTAATGTAGCGGCGCTTACAGGGTCTTAAGGTGCCTACTGTCTATAGCACCGACATCTGGCGTACTTGTGGTTACTTTAGATAAGTTCATAAGTGGCGGTTTTTACTTTCGCGGAAAAACAGCATAGCGTGTCTACTGCACGGGTAGGAGAAGAGCGTCAGCGTCCTACCTAAGTTATGAAGACCTATCTAATCATGGTTCACTGCCACCACGATGGGTAATTAATCTAATTTGCCTACTTCGGAGTTAGAATAAAAATGGTTTTGTAATTAAAATAACCCTTGCAAATTAAATCGGACTCGAAGTCAAAATTTGTTGTTCAAAACAACTTTCTTTTCTGTTTTAATAAAACATGACAAGATTTTTACACACGGAGTAACTAGTTGGTTACAAAAATAAAACTGGGGCTTTACAATTAAAAGCACACGATTTACAATTAAATCGACACTGAACTTAGTGTTAAAGTTCACATTACAATTTGGACTAGAAAAAGTCGGTTTGAGTTATCGCAACTCTCTAAGTTACAAACATGACCCTTGCAGAATGTAAAATAGTCTTTGAAAGCTTTAGCAACTCTTGCACTAAAGTCAATCAATCAATCACACTGAATCAAGATTAGTGTTACAAGGAAAACTACCTTTTTGAAAACTCCTGCTTCAACAATAACACATGCTAGATCTCGGTGATCTTAGATTATTTAATGAACACTGAGTTCATAAACAAAGAAAAAAGCCAGTTTTTAGGAAGGGGAGCTTAAACCCTTAAATCATGGGTGCCCTAAACCAAAATGCCGATTGCGTTTGGCTACCCACAAATTCCCTCAAAGTCTAGAAGTTAAGTTTATATTTTCAGACTAAAAATTTAGAAATTCTGTTCTAAAAATTAAATTCTAATAAACTAGTTGCCCTTTGAACCACTACCATGCCCGGCATGGCAACCTTCGGACTGGACATCTCTGCTCCGACCGCCGTAGTGACCTCTAGCCTCTGAGTCCTTGAGCTATGCTATGCTAGCGAAATTCTCTCCTGGCCTGGTTATATACCTGCTGCCTGTCTGCAGGTAGGAGGGAAACCGCGGACCTGTAGGAGAGCGACGGAGGGGGGATGTGAGGTAGAGGGGTCGCTTTGGAGGAGGAGTGACTGACCAAAACCGGCCGAGCTGGCACTACCGGAAGTCGGCCATGACAGCGCGGACGGCTAGGGTAGCCTTGCACTCTGATTGATGGGGAGAATAAATACTGAGTTCGGATTGGAAGGAGCTTGGATGGCAAAGGGAATTGCCGACTTTGGCTGTTTTTAGAAGCCGTGGCTTGAGTTAAACTCATAACAACGTGAAATAGGCCTATACATTTTTTTATAAAATTACAATGTTATGCATTGCAACTATTGAAGGAAGGGGGGGGGGATGAAGTTTGATGCTCAAAGTTAAAATAAACTGTTATTAATTGAAGGCAAAGGCTTAGTTGTGCATTCGGAATTGAGATCACTATGGTCGGAGCCCTGAAATAAAATTACAAGATACACACTGAAAATGTCCGGTAAAATAATCGTAGTTGTGTTGCCATTTTGAACAAGGTAGGGTTCATGAGAAAAGATTACGTTAAATCATGCTTTTATAAAAGCCTAGGCAAAAGATTAAATAAACCAGCTTGTGTTTTAAAATGCTATAACGCATAAAATTTTTAAATGTATTATTGCAGCCGCAAAAATACCGTAGTTGTGGTCAAAGTTTTCATAGTTGCTAAAATCGTCACCTTAGTAAAATAAAAACATTGAAGACGTAGTAAACATGTAAACTAGCACAGCACTAAGCTAGTCGGCTTTATGCCTAGAAATAAATTCGAGAAATACAAATAAATATTTACATGTTTGTAGAAAATGGCGACAGAGATTGCGTGCGTCGGCGCTCAGTTTAAGCACTTTTTTAAATGAAGCTGTAGACCAAAGTATGGTGAAATTTCAAGTTCTGTTTTCACAGGAGGTTAGATAAAGTTCAGGTTTATTAAGAGCTGCAAACCAGAGTCGATGAAGTCTATTTTCTTGGAAGATGCGAATTTTTAAACTTGGAAGTGAAAAATAGGCCTAGCGCTTTTTGGCGCTAAGAAAAAAAAAGGTGTCCCCGAGTTGTTGATGGTTGGTGTCGGGTCTCCTAACCATTCGACAGGAATTTTTAGGCCTCATGCCTTTACATGCCCCCCCAACGGGATATTTTATTCGGGGTTCCTGTTGGACTCCAAATAAAAGCCTACAAAAATGATTAGTGCACATCGGTATGTCACAATACAAGTTGCCAAGCCATGTAACTAAAAATATGCAAAGAAACACTCTTGGTTTATGCAATCAAACAACATAGAAAGTTCCAACTTCTATAAAGTTTGTTGTTTGCCATTTACTTTCAAAATGTGCGAAAAAAGGTTTTTGAGCTACTTGTTCCTAGCTCCGAATCAACAAGTTAAAAAGGAACACTAATTTTACGTTAAAATAAAATTGCTAAGTTTAGTTCTGGTTTTTGTGATTTTGTCGCAAAGTTAAATCAACGCAAAATTGACAAAGTTAAAGAACACTAGGTTTACAGAAATAAACTTTTTAGGTGGTCCGCGCTGCCTGTGCAGGAATATCGTACACACCGTTTGAATATTTGAGCAAAATAAAAGTACAGGTTATTTTTGTTGCAATTGTTAACTATTAAATGATATAATCGCAACATTTAATGCTCTAACTCGTCCGGCGTTTACAGAATGCTGTTTTTATTTTCTTGGAAAGCATCGAAAAAACCACGAGGCGCACTCCTCAGGACCTAGCTTGCGATAAGGATCGGAATAGAGGGTACTATAAGCGCATGCGCAACTATAAGCTCTATTTAAAGTTAACAATCACCACTGGACTGATTTAAGGTATATCAGACAACTTGTTTACATGTGAAAATTTAAACACAGAAAGGTTTTGAGGTAGAACCCATAACTACAAATAGAAAATACAACGCTAGGATGTTTCGTGGATAATAACGCAACAACCTTTTAACGACAGAGTTAACCTTTTGCCCTCAGAGGTGAGACTGACAAATTTTTATAAAGAAAAATGTTTCGTGAAAACCTAAAGAGGAGATAGCCAGGGACCACTAAACTCCCGTATAATGATCCTAATGAACATTTAAACGTGTCGTATAATCTCTGTAAATATCCTTCCACACAGGATGGCGTTGATAGTGACAGGGAGAATAACATAGGCACTTAAAATTTAGGTGTAAGGTCCGAATTGGGAAAGCTGACAGTTTCTTTGAGTGAGGTTGTCCTGACAACGTACCTCTTAACCATTAAATAAATTTTAATCATAAAAAAAAAAGGTTGCAGAGCAAATTTTGGCTCCACCACTTGTTTAGCTTTTAACAATAAATAGTCAACTTGTTGTTTTTACGTTAGACAAAATACCTACTCATGGTCTCAGCATTAGTATATGACTTTCCAGGTTTGTACTTGACCTCATAGTCTTGAAGAGTAAGGCAGTAAAGCAGTAAACACAATTTTTATGTTTAGGTGAGGTGGTCCTAGATGGAGCCACGTCTGTAGCGGCCTACCACTCACTACAATTTAACACTTATGAAGAAAACTATTTGTTTAGGTTTTCAAGAAAAAAAAAACTCAAAATGGAGAAAAATTTACACATTACTTGGGTTAGTCTTGGTGGTTTGCACAAGATTGCAAAAAAAAAACTATTTAAAAAAAAACTACACTAGTTTTAGTTATCACGTTTGGAGTCCTACTTAAAGGTTTTACCTACTCCCTTACAGATAAAGACATTATTTACTATGGTTAGGTTAGATTTATAACCTTAGCTCTAACGAAAAACAATTATCTAGTTCAAAGAGCCATAATTGTGATGATCAATCACAAATTTCCACCCTTTACTTAAGACAAGAGTTTAACTTTAAAACATCGGGTCCTAATTTTTAAGGATGTACACACAAAAAAAAACGGCATTTACGTTTTATTGGTTAACCTAAACTATTGCTAAGTTAGGTTAAAGCATGGCAATTTTATTTCTCCAAACTCTGGGAAAAAATCAAAATGGCACTTGAAAGAAGCAAGTATTAGGGCTTACTTTGGTTTTAACAGACACACTTTTTACTGATAGGTTGTCCTCAGATTTATCTCTAGGAGGCTGACAAAGCTTGCTAAATGAGCAGTTACGTAGTTCAATCCATTCATTAGGATGGAACCGCTAATTCCGCTAATTTATTAGGTCTGACGGAGCCAGTTGGCTCATTATGGGTACTGCCAGTACTCTTATCGCACTTTCCATCTATACTTGGATGGTCAGTCGGCCTATCGCCGGCTGTCTGCACTTTTGGGGGAGGGACGTTTTTAACGGCCTCTTTTGTGCCCGACTTGACTGCCTCGGCTGAAGGGCGGGGCGACTTGGACGGCGGCAGAAAGTCTACTGTCGGGTTTGGCTTGACCAATCCCGCTGGCCGGTTGCCCGACTCCATGCAGGAGCGGGGGCGGTGTTTACGGGAACGCTTTTTCGCCGTGGTATGTCTGTGGTCAGCAGCGCTCGGGCTGGGGGGAGGAACTACGGGACGAGCGGGGCTACAATTGCGGGCGTCGTTTACATTTCCTTTAGGCTGTCGTAATTCGTCTAGTTTAGACAGGGCGTTTACGCCCAAAACTATTTGGAAAACAGAGTTGGTTGCCTCCGAAACACATGCAACAACATGCAATTTTAAACCTCCATTTAATTTCAAAGTTAAATCTACCTGCTCTAACTCTACCACAGTGTCGCTCATTACGGTTTTGCACTGAGCTGTTTGTTTTAGTCTAGGCCAAGTTTTGGCGAGTTTTCGACTAACGAGATTTATACTGCTCCCGGAATCGCGTAGGCATAACACTTTATTCCTACCTATCCTGGCTTTAAAAGTGCTAGGTTTTAACACAGTTAAGGCGTCTGAGCCCACTCGAAAACATGCATTAGCAAATTGAGTTTTGACATACTCGGGACATCGATTGCGGAGGTGCGAGGACGAGCCGCATTTATAGCACGTTCTAACGTTAGTTTGACTAGGGCTAGAAGCTACACTATCACTAATATCAGCGTTAGCATCTGGGCTAGTTGCGCTGTCACTGTTAGTCCCAACCGGGTTAGCTAACGTGTTTCGGTTTCGATTCCCATTACGAGGATTAGACGAAGCTTTAGAAGCTTGGCTGGCTGGCTGTGCGCTAGTTAGCACCTTACCAGTTTTGACTGCAACATCTATATTGATTTGCTTATTACGAGTTGTGTAGTCGTCACACAATTTGGCTGCTTCTTGTAGCGTTCCAGTTCTAATCCGGTCCGCCAACCATTTTCTCAGGCCCACTGGGCACGACTTGTAAAATTGCTCTAATAAAATTAAATTAGACACCTTGTGGAAATCGCCATTAACACCGGCGAGTGACAACCATCGGGAAAACAATGTCTCGAGCTCAAAAGCATGCTCGTGAAATAATTGGTCTTGTTCTTTTTCAAGACTGCGAAATGCCGATGGGACGGACTCTTTGGTCTGTACGAACCTTTCAAGTAATTTTAATTTAACCTGATCGTAATCGTGCATAGTAGCTGTGCTCATTTGATCGCACACCTTTACTAAAATTTCGCCTAACACAGGTTGTAAACCTACTACCCATTCACTCTTTGGAATTCGTTGAGTTTCCATTGTACCTTCAAAGATTTGTAAAAATGAATTGATTTCCGATTTAGGACCCCAATTATTTAGCAATCTAACGGCATCGGGAATTTTTCCGGGCCGTAAACTTGAATTTACATTTGGCAAAACCTGTACTGGATTGGTACCGTCTGCGTTTCGTAATCTAGCTAATTCTATCTGTCTATTAGCAAGTTCTAACTCGTGCTCGAGTTTCTTAATGGCCAGCGCCGTAGCAGCATCGCTAGTCTGGGCGGCGGTGTCACGTAACATTCGTTCGTGGGCCCGTCTTTTGTCGGCCTCCTTGGCTGCGTGATCTAGTTTTAAAGCTTCGAGTTTTAACTGTTCTGCTTTAAGGAATAGTTCGTTCTCCTTAAGAGCGATCTCTTTTTTGGCCATAATGGCAGAATCACGTTTTTCAGTGGCACTGAGAAGTTCGTTTGACAGCTCATCCAACGTGAGTTTGTTATCATTAAATGCAATTTTAATAACATCTACAGACTCGTGTCTAGTTTCACACACCGTTAAACCCAAATTCATACAAGCTTTCTTTAAGTCTTTGTAGTGAATATGATCGATCAACGCTTCTAAATCTTCCATGTTGAAAGTTAGGTTAGTTCAAAAAAAAAAAAAAAACGTTCTAGTTTTAAACCTTTACAGTTAAAATTGCAGCCGCAAAATAACTCTCCCAAAAGTTAAAAAGAGCGAGTACTTAAACACTTCTCTTATAACTTAATCCAGTCAGGGACACAAAAATACAATCTTATATTACCTAAGCACTCAGGTGGATACATAAAATAAACACTCGGCCTGGCAACCGGACTATACCAATGTGCACTAACCTGAATTTCCGACACAATCGCTGTGCAGTCAGTCATCCAATCACCCATCGAAGATCGGATCCAAAATGTTGTTGTGGTCGTCCTTCTGGTTGAAGTTTGAACACCGTCACTTGTGAAGTCCTGTGGAGTTTCACTCTTGGAGCATCATATCCTCTTTTTCAGTGGCTGACTTCTCCAGGGGTTGAAGGAACATCTGCCTTCCGAAGGCGTGCCTGCTGCTTCATGGCTTGTGAAGGGAGGGTTGCCGCTTCCCGGCTCCAGCTGGATACGGGGTGGTTTTTGCCTTTTGTTGTCTTAAGGCTGACATCTGCTTCTGTAGCGTTTTTGACTTCGCTACGGACGTCTCTGGGGTTTGCAGTTTGGATTTTACTGCGACATCTTCTTCTTAAGATGAACTGGCATGGTAGTATGGCAGGGGGGAAGGAGTGTAGTGGCACAGCACCTTTAAATCCCACCACTGCCACCAGTTTTGTAGCGGCGCTTACAGGGTCTTGAGGTGCCTACTGTCTATAGCACC
>JAHWFP010182082.1:1087-17325 GCA_023313725.1 Lithobius niger
CCAATTCATTCACCCAATTTGATTGTACCCCTTCCGTTAACTCGCCCACCCCCTACTCCTTTTACAATAGGGGCTAACTTCACATTGTGTAACTTGCCCTGGGGCAATGTGCTACCCACCAAATGAATGTGCTAAGCATATCCTCCAATGTGCCAACCAATCCACCCACCCAATTTGATTGGACCGCTTCCATTGCACCTCCCACCCCTACTCCTTTTACAATAAGGGCTAACTTTACATTGTGTAACTTGGCCTGGGGCAATGTGCTACCCACCAAACGAATGTGCTAAGCATATCTTCCTTTGTGCCAACCAATCCATCTACCCAATTTGATTGAACCTCTTCCATTGCCCCTCCCACCCTACTCCTTACTCCTTTACAATAGGAGCTAACTTCACATTGTGTAACTTGCCCTGGTGCAATGTGCTACCCACTAAACGAATGTGCTAAACATATCTTCCAATGTGCCAACCAATCCACCCACCCAATTTGATTGGACCCCTTCCGTTGCCCCCCCTACCCCCTACTCCTTTTACAATAGGGGCTAATTTCATATTGTGTAACTTGCCCTGGGGCAATGTGCTACCCACCAAACGAATGTGCTAAGCATATCTTCCAATGTGCCGACCAATCCACCCACCCAATTTTTTTTAACCCCTTCCATTGCCCCTCCCATCCCCTACTCCTTTTACAATAGAGGCTAACTTCACATTGTGTAACTTGCCCTGGTGCAATGTGCTACCCACTAAACGAATGTGCTAAACATATCTTCCAATGTGCCAACCAACCCACCCACCCAATTTGATTGGACCCCTTCCGTTGCCCCTCCCTACCCCTACTCCTTTTACAATAGGGGCTAATTTCATATTGTGTAACTTGCCCTGGGGCAATGTGCTACCCACCAAACGAATGTGCTAAGCATATCTTCCAATGTGCTGACCAATCCACCCACCCAATTTTTTTAACCCCTTCCATTGCCCCTCCCACCCCTACTCCTTTTACAATAGAGGCTAAGTTCACATTGTCTAACTTGCCCTGGGGCAATGTGCTACCCACCAAACTAATGTGATAAGTATATCTCCCAATGTGCTAACCAATCCACCCACCCAATTTGATTTAACCCCTTCTGTTGCCCCTCCCACCCACTACTCCTTTAACAATAGGGGCTAACTTCACATTGTGTAACTTTCCCTAGGGCAATGTGCTACCCACCAAACGAATGTACGAAGTTTGGGACTTGCTAACCATTTGTGTGATTGCATGTGTTAGCACTTGTTACCAAAAAAGTGAGCGCAGCAAAGTATGCTACGAAAATGTCGTTTTTAAACAGTATGTACTGTACAACGCTATCACGTGATGGAGAGCTGGGGCGGCCGTTTGAAGGCGGAGAGGAGGTGCCAGTCTTTGGCAGAGCATGGTATCCATGACGGATCCGCATTTAGGGACAAAACGTGGTTGTGCTTTGGTTGCTTAGGTGCAATAAATAAACGTCAGAGGTTTGGAAATATCGTGGGTCGTTGTTAATGCCTTGCGTAGTTTAGGTAAAACAGTTATTCACACAGAAACGGTTTTGGTATGGGGGACTATTGGTCTCTTTCCTCTTCAGTTTATTTAGCATTCACAAATGTAATATCGTGGAAAAACAGTTAGCCTACTTGGCCAAACATGGCCTTCTAGGAAGAGTGAGACTTTTTACTTGGTTGACAAGGAATAAAGTTAATATGGGTTGACATCCAATGAAACAATTGACACTGTGGGGTATGGCTTCTCATCTTACGTATAAGAAAAAGAAGGATTAGGTTAACTTACAGTTTGTGGCCTTGGGGTCCCAACTCTGGAGTGAGGAGCAGAACACAAAACGAGATTAAAACTCTGGGAAGTCCACAAACGGTAAATGAAGGCGGCAACTGGCCTGTGGGAAAGACGATTCTGTCCTTTTCCTCATCACAATACAAAGGGGAGATGCATCATAACTCAAACATGAGTATTGGGGCCTGAACCCAAAGAAGTCAACTGTTTAGGCAGAGGAGATACTAGGAACAAGAGTTGGGCTAATTTCATATTGTGTAACTTGCCCTGGGTAAATGTGCTACCCACCAAACGAATGTGCTAAGCATATCTTCCAATGTGCCAACAAATTCACACACCCAATTTGATTTGACTCCTTCCGTTGCCCCTCCCACCCCCTACTCCTTTTACAATAGGGGCTAACTTCACATCAGCAGGAAATACACTTTGGAGATTAGGAGGACTTAAAAGTCTCCTCTATGTCATCATCAGAATTAACGACAATAGTTAACCACGGTGTAGCCACGGCAGACAAAATGGCAACTGGAGGCAGGCTACACAAACGGCGAGAAACACGTTGAGGTCTTGGCTGTGCAGGGGGCGAAGGTGTAGAAGCGGCGTTCTGTGGCGTCGGAGGCCTCGGTGGCCTAACGGCCTGAAGTGTATTCTCATCGGCAGAGTCCGAAGAATGTATCCTATCCTCAGGAGGAAATGATAGCCCATCCATTGTCCATGGCAAAGTTCCAGCGACAGAGCCCATTCCCGGACGGAATAGATTAGACGCATTTTGCTCTTCGTAGAAGGTCACATTGGTACTGTATAGGTAACGCTGTTTGGCAAGGTTAAACAGTTTATATGCCCGACGTTGGTGGTCATTAAAAGATGAACACACGGTTCAGTTGTGGGGGCATAGGGACGACGCCGGGTCTTATCAATGTGGGAATACGCAAGACAGCCGAAGCGTCTGTGACAAGTGACATAGGGTACACGTCTGGACCACTTTTCTAGCGGGGTTTCTCCACCTGGTAGGGATTTTGACTCAAGACAGTTTCTTGCCTCTGCAGACGCAAGGATAGTCTCCGGCCAGAACTGTAGTGTGGCGTGAAAAACATGGATTTGACATGATAGATACCTTTGGCAGTGCAGAAGGACTGGACAGAATGGTTAATAAACGCCCCGCCATTGTCAGATGAGATGCGGCGTAATTGGTAGCCAGTCTGTGTCATGGAATAGTGGACGAGGTCCTGGAACACTTCGAACACTTGGCTCTTCTGCACCAGGGGGAACACAAAGTATCTACGAGTGTAAACGTCAACTACAGTGAGGAAAAACATCTCGCCGTCAAGACCAGGCACATTGCTAGAACCACAAATATCTAGATCTTACTGCTCCATAGGGCATGAAGCAACGAGAAAGTTTAGGCGAGGGTGAGGCTCCTTCTTTGTCTTTGTAGAGGCGCAGACAGGGCAATAGGGGGTGGCCTTTCCCACAAGAGTTGGGCCGATAACTTTCCCAGCGACGAAAAGACGTTTTATTTTGTCATGGGGTGCATGTCCATAATGGCGGTGCATCATGTCAATATGGCACTTAGCTGCATTTACCAATGTGCAGGTATTGGGGGTTTGAATGTGAGAGTTCTGAACAACAGAGCCAGTCGTCTCAAACAAGTTGCGTATTTTGTGAAAAACAAAGTTATATTTGCCTGTTGTAGTCGAGTGCATGAATAGGCATTTGGGAAAGAGGAAAGTAAGAGGCAAGTAAGAGAATGTGGGAAGTGTTAAGAGCGCCAGTCGGAACGCTTTGTTAAAAGGAATTAAATACATTAGTTAGGTTAAATACCAAAACAGCATAAACAACATCAGCAGGAAATACACTTTGGACATTAGGAGGACTTAAAAGTCTCCTCTATGTCATCATCAGAATCCTGAAAAACACAACTTTTATCACTTAGTGGTCTTAATATCACTTGACACAATTACAGGTCAGTAGGGAGTAATCAAAGTTTGGCAGTACTAGTGTGGTTCTAGATAAAAAAAAAGGGCAAAAAATCAAAAAAAGGTTTGGGATGTAGTGTAAACGTTTGGGGATTAGTTTGACATGATAAAGGAAGATCATTGGGTCGTGAGTTGATGTTTTATTTTAAATTGGGGGTCATGATAATTAGAGGAGTAGTTCAGGCATATATCATTTAACAAAACGTAAGTTAGCAAAAGGGAGCAACATTTACATGTTGGGGTCACATTTACCATTTACCGTCTTCAGGTTGGTCAGACGTGTAAGGGTCCACATAAATTCGGACATCTGTAAGAGGGCTAACTGACATTTGAAAACATTCACATGCGTGGTTAACGCTGGAAGCTAACTTTGTAAAACAACAGTTAGCCAAACATACCCTTACGTGTAAATTCTCAAGCAAAACTGCCGTTATTTCGCACCTGTGATGATACAGAAGAAAAAGGCAGATTTTTCAAAACGCATGTTGTGTAGGGCACCATACATAACGAGGAAGTGAACAATATAAAGCGCCTAGGGACACGTAGTTAGCTCTTGCAGCCTCAACATAAATGACATCTCGTAGGATGAGTGGACTCGAAAACTGGGTGCCATGCTTGTTGACTGAAGATACTTGCACGTGTCCTATCTTGTATCTATCCATCCACAGTTGCACCAAAAGTGGCAAGACACAGTTCAATGGTCGGGCAATTGGACAGATCTATATGGTTAGGCTTAACGTTGAGCACATGGCAGTCAGCTCCCGATTCGAGGAAGAAAGTGAGCCTATCCACTTCTGAGTAATGGGAGAATCCAACCAACTGCTGATTCTTAGCGGCATCCGGTCGTGGGCGGTTTCGGCGACGAGGATTAGGTTGATGCTGTGGCTGTAAGGGTGCCGGGGTCACATTGTTACCACAGCGTGAACGAGTATGCCCATAACCATAACAAAGATCACATCGCTGACCGCCACATTGTTGCTTTGGTGTGACGGTACATTCCCCGAACTTGTGGTCTTGAGCTCCACATGGCCAACAACAAGCGGCGGAAGGAGTCACTGCATGGGAAGCGGCAACTACTGGCGTCAGAGAAGGTAGTACTGGTACGATGTTAGGGTAATACATAGGTTGGGGCACGTAGACTGGTACCCCCCCATAGGGATTTGGCGGCATTGGTTGATAACCTGCTGCTTGCTCCAAAAGGATTTGCTTATGTGTGAGTCTCGTTTGTAAGCCTTCAAGTGTAAGGGCTTGTTGGTGGTTAAAGTACTCTTTGGTGGCATTGAACTGGGGCCTATCAAGTCCATCGAGTATGGCAAGGGAAACTTCGTGCTCTGTAATTACCTTACCAGCAGCGGCACAACATTGACTAAGTCCCACCATACGAGTAATGTACATAGGAATCGATTTTGTCGCAAGTATTCGGGTCCTGATGAATTGTCGATAGAGGAACTCTCTGTAGTTCTGGTGTTGTCGGCCGTATCGAGCCCTCAAAGTGTCCCAAATCACCCTAGCCTCGGTAACACCTTGGAACTGGTAGAGGATGGAGGGCGAGATTGTTTGGAAAAGAAAACAGAGGCAATCTCCATTTTTCTGTCGATAGGCAGCAATTATATCAGGATCAGCATTTGCGGCTGGAGCAGCCTGGTCTAGGACAACTTCCCAGTCATTCTTGACTTTGAAGCCTTGCATACACAGAGCCCATATTGGGTAATTGTCCTCGGTCAGTATATCAATACCTTTGTAGGTTGGACCGTCAGGTAGACCCATATTGGGGTATGCCCAATTCATAAAAGCCATGATAAAATAGGGGAATTACAAGATTAAAAGATATGAGCATCAATCCTCAAAAGCACAACAGGGTTGACCACAACAAGAGGCACCATACAGTATGCCACCCATACGGACTGTTGTTGTAAAAAAAACGGATCGCCCAGTTTGAAGCATAAAACCGGAAAAGGAGGAAAAAATCGAAAAGGAGGCTAAAGCACAGTGAACTAATCACAAATAGTCGACTCGGTTTCATTCAAATGGGAGGAAGTGAAAAAAAGGGAAAAAATAATATATATTGGGCCGTAAAAGTTGTGATATGCAGACAAAAGTGGAGTGAGGAATTGTTAAAAGATAATGGGTAATATCCCATGCCAGGGGTAGAAGGAAAGACCTTACAAACGAAATATATTGTCTCTAAGTGGTTAAGCCCACATGAACTCCAAGTGTAGACCCTTAAAATCAAGATTTTAAAGCAAAAAAATCCTGAAAAACATAACTTTTATCACTTAGTGGTCTTAATATCACTTGACACAATTACAGGTCAGTAGGGAGTAATCAAAGTTCGGCAGTACTAGTGTGGTTCTAGATAAAAAAAAAGGGCAAAAAATCAAAAAAAGGTTTGGGATGTAGTGTAAACGTTTGGGGATTAGTTTGACATGAAAAAGGAAGATCATTGGGTCGTGAGTTGATGTTTTATTTTAAATTGGGGGGGACATGATAATTAGAGGAGTACTTCAGGCATATGTATATCATTTAAGAAAACGTAAGTTAGCAAAAGGGAGCAACATTTACATGTTGGGGTCACAATTACCATTTACCTTCTTCAGGTTGGTTAGACGTGTAAGGGTCCACATAAATTCGGACATCTGTAAGAGGGCTAACTGACATTTGAAAACATTCACATGCGTGGTTAACGCTGGAAGCTAACTTTGTAAAACAACTGAGTTAGCCAAATATACCCTTACGTGTAAATTCTCAAGCAAAACTACAGTTAATTCGCACATGTGATGATGCAGAAGAAAAAGGCAGATTTTTCAAAAGGCATGTTATGTAGGACACAACACATAACGAGGAAGTGAACAAGTATAAATGCCAAAACATAAGGTGCGTAGAAACGTAGTAGATGTAAATAGGAAGTACTAAACCTACAAATCTCAGACTTAATAGCAATAATTATATACATAATTTAAAAGCATCAAATAGGCATGAAGTAGATCTGTAAAAAAAATATGTTCATGGGTATTTTCGTTTAGGTTAGGTTCTTAGGTCGTACCGTTAGAAGCATTTTAGATACATTTCTGGGGTTGAAATATTGTAATATTGTATACAGTCAAAGGTAAAAGTCGTGTGTCTTCGAGGAAAGGGAGGAGAAAAACAGTTCGTGGAAACCAACAGGAACGGGTAAAACTCAGCTAACCAATCCGTTGTTTCCGTATTGTGTAATACGGGCTTAGCTCGACAGGAATACAATACGGTGAAATTCAGCTGTTAACTACCATAAATACAAGGTTACCATAATGCACTAATTACCGTAATGTGCTAGCAAAAGTTGCAACTGTTGCTTCCAAAATCTTTTACCATCTGAGCTACCACAGCGACAATTTAACCACAATTACCACAAATGCTACTAGAAGTGTACGCTAAGGCAATAACACATTATAGCTACTGAAAATTTGCGCTAAGGCAATAACACATTATTGCTAATGCTACCAGAAGTGTGGAACTTGCTAACCATTTGTGTGATTGCATGTGTCAGCACTTGTTACCAAAAAAGTGAGCGCAGTAAGGTATGCTACGAAAATGTCGTTTTTAAACACTACGTACTGTACAATGCTATCACGTGATGGAGAGCTGGGGCAGCCGTTTGAAAGCGGAGAGGAGGTGCCAGTCTTTGGCAGAGCAGGGTGTCCGTGACGGATCCGCATTTAGGACAAAACGTGGTTGCGCTTTTCCCAGGGCAAGTTCGGCCACGGTATTGCTTAGGCGCAATAAATAAACGTCAGAGATTTGGAAAAATATCGTGGATCGTTGTTAATGCCTAGCGCAGTTTAGGTAAAACAGTTACATCCTTTTACAATAGGGGCTAACTTCACATTGTGTAGCTTGCCCTGGGGCAATGTGCTGCCCACCAAACAAATGGGCTAAGCATATCCTCCAATGTGCCAACCAATCCACCCACCCAATTTGATGGGACCCCTTCAGTTGCCCCTCCCACCCCTACTCCTTTTACAATAGGGGATAACTTTACATTGTGTAACTTGCCCTGGGGCAATGTGCTACCTACCAAACGAATGTGCTAAGCATATCTTCCGATGTGCCAACCAATCCATCAACCCAATTTGATTGGACCCCTTCCATTGCCCCTCCCACCCCTACTCCTTTTACAATAGGAGCTAACTTCACATTGTGTAGCTTGCCCTGGGGCAATGTACTACCCACCAAACGAATGGGCTAAGCATATCCTCCAATGTGCCAACCAATCCTCCCACCCAATTTGATTCACACATGTAATATCATGGAAAAAACAGTTACTTGGCCAAACACTGCCTTATAGGAAGAGTGAGAATTTGTACATGGTTGACAAGGAATAAAGTTAATATAGGTTGACATCCAATGGAACAATTGACACTGTGGGGTTTGGCTTCTCATCTCACGTCTAAGAAAAAGAAGGATTGGGTTAACTTACAGTTTGTGGCCTTGGGGTCCCAACTCCAGAATGAGGAACAGAACACAAAACGAGATCAAAACTCTGGAAAGTCCACAAACGGTAAATGAAGGTGCCAACAGGCCCGTGGGAAAGACGATTCTGTCCTTTTCCTCATTACAATGCAAACGGTAGATAAATCATAACTCAAACATGAGTATTGGGACCTCAACCCAAAGGAGTCAACTGTTTGGGCAGAGGAGAGAATAAGAAAAAAGTTTTTGTTTTCATAAAAGTAAACAAAAAAAAAACAATACCACTAAACAATGGTTACACAGGACGTAGTTCATCATTATTGTAACAAAGTAAAAGAGAGTTGTGGTTGGCGCAAACACAAACATGGCACGGCAAGTCAAGCAATTGATGCTAGCGCTGCTAGAAAAAGGTTTTTTGACGAGAAGGGAGGTAGATGCTGGTGTTGTTTCAGAGAAGAAATACGATGTTGTGTATGGTGAGGCTGTGAATTTGGGTATTTCTGAGTTGGATCTGCAGCTGCATGGTGTGACTAAAAGGTTGTATCAAGATAGTGTTAATTCGGACCTAACCTCACCCACTACTGAAGTAAGGCTCAACAATGGTCTCAAGAACAATGGTAATCGTTGTAGTGTTGAAAATGGGGTGTACACTAAGTTTGCTGAGGGCAAGCGAGAAAGTTTGCCCACATCGTATGTCAATGTTGTGCAGGGTGTCGTCGAAGACGGTAATGATCCAATGGAGTTAGACGGCGATCCAAGAGATATTAATTGGTTGAAAAAACTTTATAAAGGTGGGCTCACGAACATAAATATGTCTAAATCTTTGGTAATAATTGCCGACCAGGAAGGCAAGCCGTTTTTGTCCCAGCCTGTGCGTGATTGTCTCAGTGAGATTGTTGGTTTGGGAGACGTTGAGGCCTTATGTACTTTAAGGGCTAATAATATTTTTCAGGTCGTGTTTTCGGGAAATGAAGCAAAAGCTAAAGTGAGGGAAAAAAGAGAAGTCACGATCAACGGTTATAAAGCTAGGATTTATGACTTGCATGACCAGCTTGTGAAAATTCGTATAAATTGGCTCCCCTATGAGTGTTCAGATCGTGACATTGGTCAAGCGTTATGCAATTATGGGTCCATTGTTAGTTTAGTTCATGAAAAACACACTGCTACTGGTATTCAACACTGGTCTACTGGGGTAAGAGTAGCATCGCTTCGCCTCAGAGAAAGTGTAATAATTGATGACATTCCTGACACTGTGTCTATCCGAGGCATACCAGCACTTCTCGTAGTTGCTGACAGGGCTCCCCGTTGTTTACGTTGTAAATTTAGAGGTCACGTGAAAAAATGCTGCTCCGGTGTGTTCTGCGGCGTTTGTAGGTCTTCTTCCAGCGTAACCAACCATGTACTCAGCTGAAGGAATCTATTTTGGTTCCAGCCACCCGGCCGGTGGCAGATGTTAGTGTTCCCTGTGATGCCCAGCAAAGTGGTGCTCCGCTTGTTGTCCCCAAACCACTAACCTCAGCTGAGTCCACCCCTCAAGGTGAAGTAGTTGACAGTCCATCAGTTCTTCCAGGTGTGTCGTTGGTCGGTGTTTCCACTGGCGGCTGGTCGGTCAAAACTGCAAAGCGAAAAAAGAAGAAACAAGAAAGTCTGGATTGCTCCCCGCCCTCCCCAAAATACTTGGTGTATGAGTCACCTCCTGTTGAGGTGTGCGTATGGTAACCTGGTCATTCGGAATCACTGCTGCCGGTTGATGATCCCCCTATGGATTTAGCCCAGGAAGTGCAGTCTGTAGACCAAACTAACTTGATGTGTGCTGGGAGCTGGGTGGAGCAGTCTGATAGTAGTGGTGATTGTGCGCAGATGGCTTACACGGCTAGTGAACATAGTTGCCCAACACTTGGAGCCGAAATAGTGGTTCCTGGTTCCACGACTGGGTGTGCATTGCTTGGGTCAGTCGATTCGGAGTGCGTCCCGGACCTAGCAATAGGTGTAGGCTAGTCTTAAGTTATATTTAATTCATAGTTTGTAGTTGGAACGTAAGGGGAGTTAACAACAAACTAGGGGAAATTGAAAAGTTATGTCATGAAGTAGATATTTTGGGACTTTTGTGGTAGGGAGGTTGAAAAAACTCGACTGGGAAAGCTGGGTTAGTTCACTCCCTCAACCAGTTATTTTGGGTGGTGATTTTAACGCCCACCACTGGCTGTGGGGGAGTAAACGTTGTGACACCAGAGGACTTGTTTTAGCCAACTCTCTTAATGGTCTAGGCCTCGATCTCGTTCATGACGGGTCCCCGACATTTGTTAGGATGTATAGCGGTGTACTCCAGGAATCCACCCTGGATCTGTTTTTCTGTTCTTCGACCCTTACCAGCTTGTTCGCTTTTGAGGTATCGCAAGACCTCAGAGGGAGCGACCACTTCCCTGTGGCTCTGCGGCATCTGGCTAACTCTGTGCGTCGGTTGCCTAGAAGTCAGGGTTCGGTTAGGCCTGTTGTCAGTTCAGGGACTTTCGGGCCCTGGGAGACGAAATGGGTTAGTAGAAGAAAGGGTATTCCCCGTCAGCGGGTTGGTCCTCCTCGCCCTATTTGGTGGACTATGGCTTGCACTCTGGCCGTCCGTGACCGCCGGAGGGCATGGCAGCGTTTCCGGCGGGTCCCCTCGAATTTGAGGTGGTTTGAATTTGTTGGCACGGGAGAAGAGTCGAAATTCATTCTTTGCAAAGAGAAAGCTCTCTTTGGTCACCGACTTTGCCTGAGATATCTGCTGGAATGCCTCCATCTCGCGTATGGGGATTAGTACGCCCAATGGACAGAAGGTCTGCGGTCTCTTGGGTTCTTGATGACTCGGGTGTGGTTCTCAGAGGTGTTGAAATGGCCGAGGCTTTTAACCTCAATTTTTCTCGTGTGTTTGACTCGCCAAAAGGGCCTCTGCCACCGATTCAGGCAATGATGAGCGGCAATTCATCCTTGGAAAGGCCGATTTACATGGGCGAGTTAAATGCCGCCATTGATCTCTGCCGGTCTTCTGGTGCTCCTGGTATTGATTTGATTGACTATGGCCATCTAAAGGCTTTAGGTGTCCAAGCCCGTTCTGAGTTACTGGATTACTTTCAAACTATTTTTGATGGTGCTCCAGTCCCAAAGTCTTGGCTTTTCTCTATTCTCACCCCGGTTCTGGGCAGGGGTAAGTTGCGTACGTCTGTGGTTAGTTACAGACCCATTGCTCTTCTTTCCTGTGTCCATAAACTTTTTGAGAGGATTTTAGATCGTCGCTTGATTTGGAATATTGAGCGGTCTGGGAAGTTCTTCGGCGCTCAGTTCGGTTTCCGAAAGGCTAGGGGCGCGCAAGACGCTATTCTCTTTTTAGAATCGGGTATTAGAGAAGCTTGGCTTCAGGGGAACATTGCTGTTGCCGTGTTCCTCGACATTAGAGCAGTTTATGACACGGTTGATGTTTGTTGGGTGGATCATGCTCTTCTTAACCTGGGTGTCAGCGAAACCCTGCGACTGGCGACTCTGGCTCTTCTAGGGGAGAGGTGTTTCGCAACTCGTGTGGACGGTCATTGGTCTGGTGTGAGGGCAACTGACAGAGCCCTCCCTCAAGGCAGTTGTCTGAGTCCCACGCTCTTCGCTGTTGCGATTAATGAAGTGCTAGTTGAGCTGAGTCTCCTGGTCAACATTGTCGCTTACGCAGATGACGTCGCTGTTTGGGTGGTGGGTGTGGACCTTGACAATATTTTGCAGATACTTGAGGGCGCCATTGGAAGGGGATCTGAGCTCTTAGCGGCGAGGGGGTTGGCCCTCTCTGCTGCAAAGTCAGAGCTTATGGTCTTCTCCCAGGGCCCACTCCTACCTGCCTCCTTGAGGGTGGGATCGTCTATTGTTCGTTCGGTCTTGAGTGTTCGTTATTTGGGGGCTCGGCTGGATCCAACCCTGTCTTGGCAGGGAGAGGTTGCTGTTGTGAAGGAATCTGTCACTTCGCGCTTGCGTATCCTATCTGCTTTAGCTTCAAACAAGCTAGTGGCTAAGCGATCTGTTGTTACGACCCTGTACAGATCTTATATTAGATCCTGTGCTGATTTTCACTTGCCATTTTTGGCAGGTACTAGTCGCATCATGGAAGCCATTCAGGTCACTTTGAATGAATGTTTGCGTGTCATTTCTGGCTGCCTTCCATCGACTCCGGTCTCGGCTCTTTTAGTAGAAACTGGAGAACCACCAGTTCACATCAGGGCTAGGGAACGCCTTTGTGCTCTGTGTTTTCGTGCGGTTGCGAGGGGTCATCTGGATCCCCTTGGGCGCATCCTCTTACACTATGGTATCCTGCCTTCTGGGGTGCTTGATTGTTTGGGTTCTCCGGGTCTCGGAGCAACTCTGCTTTCTGTTCTTTTCTTGGTTTTCCCTGTTCCAACCCTTGTCAGTTGTCCCTGCCCATGGGTGTGGTGCGAGACGGCGCTTTCTTGCTTCAGTGGCAAGTCTAGTCATGGTTTAGGTATTTTCTGTGATGCATCATTTCTGCCAGGTTCCTGGGAGGGCGGGGTTGGGATCTTTGTTCCTGACCTCAAAATGGCTAGAAGCTATTACCTTCCGGGTCTCCCTTCTGCCTTTGTCGGGGAACTTGTTGCCTTGTCTATTGCGCTTGATGTTGCGATGGACCTCCAACTGCAGAATTTCACTGTAGTCTCAGACTCTGCTGCGGGAATCGGTTTGGTGAGAGAAGCGCTTCGCTCTTTGACCATCAGTCATCCCTTGGCCTTTGAAATCGGCTGGAAACTGTTTGGGGGAACACAGAGCGGCTCTACGGTTTCCATACTGTGGGTGCCTGGTCACTCGGGAGTGGTCGGCAACGAGACTGCGGATGACCTTGCACGGATTGGTGCTGCCTCTAGAACGAACAGTGTTTCGTTTCCACTCGCCCCACGTGATCTTCGCCCAGTTCTTTCTGCCCAGTCCTCTTCCTAGTAGCAGAAGGAATGGGAAGGTAGTTTAACAGGTAGGACTTTGTACGCAGTGCACCCGTCCATATCTTTGCCTTCAGTTCTTGGTGGGTTCCCCAGAAAAGAGTCGGGCATGCTCTCCCGCCTTCGTTCTGGGTGGGTGCTGCTGCGTGCGCACATGTTCAGACTTGGGTGGAGTTCCTCGCCACTGTGTCTCTGTGGAGAGGTTGAAACAGTGGAGCATTTCCTTTTCCGGTGTCCTCGTTGGTCTGGCTTCAGACGTCCTCCTTTGGCATTGGGAGATGTATCTGTTTTAACTGTGTATCCTGTGTGTGCCTCTACCCGTAGGAATTTGCGTGCGGTGGTGAAGTTCTTAAAAGATACTAGACGCTTTGTTTTTTAATGAGGTCATTTTGTATGGAGCCTGGTCTCTAATACCACCAAGTTCTTCTTCTTTGCATAATATGTCTTTAGTAAGTTTTATTTGTTTTAAAATGTTTTACTCATGTTATATGGTTTTGTTGGTTTACCACCTGATTTAGTTATAATTTTACATTGAGCTCATGACTTCGGGTCTGTATGCTCTAATAAAATAAAATAAAGAAAGAAAGAGAGGTGTGAAAAAACTTGTCAGAACTTAAATTGGATGTTGGGAAGTTGCATTGGGAGCTGATGTGACAAGGACAAGAGTCCCAAACAGAGAAGCAAAAGGAACTGTCTAACGCTTAGCACATCTACCAATGTGCCAACCAATCCACCCACCCAATTTGATTGGACCCCTTCCATTGCCCCCCCACCCCTACTCCTTTTACGACAGAGGCTAACTTTACATTGTGTAACTTGCCCTGGGGCAATGTGCTACCCACCAAACGTACGTGCTAAGTATATCTTGCAATGTGCCAACCAGTCCACCCACCCAATTTGATTGGACCCCTTCCGTTGCTCCTCCCACCCCTACTCCTTTTACAATAGGGGCTAATTTCATATTGTGTAACTTACCCTGGGGCAACGTGCTACCCACCAAACGAATGTGCTAAGTATATCTTCCAATGTGCCGACAGATCCACCCACCCAATTTGATTAGACCCCTTCCATTGCCCCTCCCAGCCCTACTTCTCTAACAATAGGGGCTAACTTCACATTGTGTAACTTGCCCTGGGGCAATGTGCTACGCACCAACCGAATGTGCTAAGCATATCTTCCAATGTGCTAACCAATCCACCCACCCAATATGATTGGCCCCTTTCCATTTCGCCCTCCCAACCCCTACTCCTTTTACAATAGGGGCTAACTTCACATTGTGTAACTTGCCCTGGGGCAATGTGCTACCCACCAACCGAATGTGCTAAGCATATCTTCCAATGTGCCAACCAGTCCACCCACCCAATTTGATTGGACCCCTTCCGTTGCCCCTCCCACCCCTACTCCTTTTACAATAGGGGCCAATTTCATATTGTGTAACTTGCCCTGGGGCAATGTTCTACCCACCAAACGAATGTGCTAAGCATATCTTCCAATGTGCCAACCAATCCACCCATCCAATTTAATCGGACCCCTTCCGTTGCCCCGCCCACCCCTACTCCTTTTACAATAGGGGCTAATTTCATATTGTCTAACTTGCCCTGGGGCAATGCGCTACCCACCAAACGAATGTGCTAAGCGTATCTTCCAATGTGCCAACCAATCCACCCACCCAATTTGATTGGACCCCTTCCATTGCCCCTCCCAGCCCTACTTCTTTAACAATAGGGGCTAACTTCACATTGTGTAACTTGCCCTGGGGCAATGTGCTACCCACCAACCGAATATGCTAAGCATATCTTCCAATGTCCTAACCAATCCACCCACCCAATATGATTGGACCCTTTCCATTTCGCCCTCCCACCCCGACTCCTTTTACAATAGGGGCTAACTTCACATTGTGTAACTTGCCCTGGGGCAATGTGCTACCCACCAACCGAATGTGCTAAGCATATCTTCCAATGTGCTAACCAATCCACCCACCCAATATGATTGGACCCCTTCCATTGCCCCCCTACTCCTTTTACAATAGGGGCTAACTTTACATTGTGTAACTTCCCCTGGGGCAATGTGCTACCCACCAAACGTATGTGCTAAGTATATCTTCTAATGTGCTAACCAGTTCACCCACCCAATTTGATTGGACCCCTTCCGTTACCCCTCCCACCCCTACTCCTTTACAATAGGGGCTAACTTCACATTGTGTAACTTGCCCTGGGGCAATGTTTTACCCGCCAAACGAATGTGCTAAGCATATCTTCCAATGTGCCAACCAATCCACCCATCCAATTTAATCGGACCCCTTCCGTTGCCCCTCCCACCCCTACTCCTTTTACAATAGGGGCTAATTTCATATTGTGCAACTTGCCCTGGGGCAATGTGCTACCCACCAAACGAATGTGCTAAGCGTATCTTCCAATGAGCCATCCAATCCACCCACCCAATTTGATTGGACCCCTTCCATTGCCTCTCCCAGCCCTACTTCTTTAACAATAAGGGCTAACTTCACATTGTGTAACTTGCCCTGGGGCAATGTGCTACCCACCAACCGAATGTGCTAAGCATATCTTCCAATGTGCTAACCAATCCACCCACCCAATATGATTCGACCCTTTCCATTTCGCTCTCCTACCCGCTACTCCTTTTACAATAGGGGCTAACTTCACATTGTGTAACCTAACCTGGGGCAATGTGCTACCCACCAAACGAATGTGCTAAGCATATCTTCCAATGTGCCAACCAATCCACCCACCCAATTTGATTGACCCCTACCGTTGCCCCTTCCACCCCCTACTCCTTTTGTAATAGGGGTTAACTTTACATTGTGTAACTTGCCCTTGGGCAATGTGCTTAACCACCTAACGAATGTGCTAAGCATATCTTCCAATGTGCCAACCAATCCACCCATCCAATATGATTGGACCCCTTCCGTTACCCCTCCCACGACTTACTCCTTTTACAATAGGTGCTAACTTCACATTGTGTAACTTGCCCTGGGGCAATGTGCTACCCACCAAACGAATGTGCTAAGCATATCCTCCAATGTGCT
>JAHWFP010182090.1:0-22498 GCA_023313725.1 Lithobius niger
GGGGGGGGGGGAGGGCGGGGGAGAGAGATCGCTGCACGCTAGCACCTGAATTCAACATTATCCGCTGTGCTAACAACGGATTATTATATTTTTTTTACATAATTATGGCGTAATAAAGTGTGAACATGGGGACAACATCGTTGGTCTCAAATTTGCACGTGCGATCCATAAATCCGCGTCTATTTTCTGTAGTTTTTTCGCCAAATTTAACATTTAAACATTTTGAGGGAGTAAGTACAGTACATCGTGGTTATTCGAAAAATAGGACCACTTTTTCGGAATCAGGATTGAATTTTGCATTCAGAAAAGTGGTCCCTATTTGCACTTTTTTCAAAAATTCTTTTCAGAAAATTTCAGGTAGAAAGTTTTTTATGGACCACACTTTATGTATTTCTATATTTATTGGTTAAATTTGACATTTATTTTAAATTAATTTCATTAACTTAGTTTGGGTTACTGCCGGTTTTTTTTTACGTTTGATAGGTTTGGCCTCACGTCAATAAGTATTCACGCTTTGTCGAAAACATGACAGAAGGTGTTGCGTGGGGAGACATGAATGACTTTGTTTGAATACTGATTGTTTGTAAGACCATACTTTGAGAACACTCAACGCTGGTTGGTGAAGTGTCTCAGGGACCGGTCATTATCCGTGGAGTTGGGGGGATGAAATTGGAGTTATGGCTTTTAGGACCTTCTCGAGCGGGAAGGGGGTCAGAAATCAGTTAGACTCGTCATGGAGAAGTTACAAAAACAAATTGATCAAAGTGAAGGAAAAAATAATGTTTGAACCTACAAAAATGACACTTTCAGCAGTAGGAATTTCCCCACAAAAAAACGCTCTAGCTTTTTGGGATCCATGATGTAACTTTTATAAATGCAGATGCAAACCTATTTACATGACTTTTTGGACCTATATGTCATACTGCCTGAGCGGGGAATCGAACATACAACCTTTGAAACCCAAGACCAAGGTCCTAACGCTTTGGTTGCAAGGGTCGTGGGTTCGATGCCCTGCTCAGGCAGTCTGACATATAAGTTCAAAAGACCACCTAAATAGGTTTGCATCTACATTTATTTAACGTTTGTTGAGCCGTAGGCTTTCTGTCCTCTTCAAGTTTTATAAGATTTTGACGTTAATTCTTGTGTGATCCAGTGAATAGTTCTATAAAACCACTATCTAAAAATTTTTTAGCATGTTACATATGTTAATGTTATGAACGACATGGACACGCAGATTCGAACTGCCTAGTTGCGCCAAGATTAATCCCTTGCATCAAAAGTTATTCTATCGGTTCGAATCAAGAATCTCGTTTCAAAGATCGTTTAAAGAAAACTTCTTTGAATGTTTCAACAACACACTTTAAGTCATGGCTGGTTTTACACACAACTGGGAACCTGGAGATGAGTAATGCTATTCTTTATTTAGTCCAGAGGAAGTCATCAACACTTCAGCTAAAAAGCTTACTTTTTACGGTAGGGGTGTCACAATATTTTATTAACATTGCATGTGGTATTTTTTCGTGGTTTTTAGAGCGGTATCATCAAAAGTTTTTTGGCAAAATTTTTAATTCGTCCTCCTCCCCAGACATAAATAACGACCAATCCCTTAGTGGTTGTTTAATTTTTTTTGCATCTTGTGGGCTTGTGGAAAATTTCATTGGTTTAATATAGGTGCTTTAGATTTTTTTGCCAATATAGTTCACTAAAAACTGAGCAGTTCTCATGTTGGAACATACTTTAAAACAAATAATTATATAGTGGTGCATTTTTGACATGTTACTTAACTGAACGATGTTTTGATTATTTATAAAAAAAATATTTAAATTGCTTTCATTTGTGGTTTACTGTGCCGTGATATGAGTTGTTGTTTCCTGTAGGCAAATAGAGGTCTTCTATGACAACTCGCTGCCTGTTGCAAAAAAAAACGAATGAAGAATTCAATAACAAAATAAACTTAACGCATCATAAATTGCTTAATATTGGTGTTGTTCCCGGCATAGAAGCGTTGAAGTTATAATAGCCTCCAAAACCACAAGCTTTAGCCATTTACCCGAAATTATCTGAGCAAGCCGTGTGTCTAGTATACAATTTCAACATAGATCAACATAGACAACTGTTTACTATGCCCTTTAAATGGTTTCTTTTTGTTTAACAAAAGCTCGTCTTTATTAAATTTCTGCTATAGTGGAGTAGTTATACATCTTATTTTTTAATTTGAATATTGATTTATGAACTAATATCATAAAAGGTCGCAGAGGAGTGCTGTAATATAGACGAAAAAAGGCAAGTTAAAGTTGGGTAAATTTATATTCGTTTAGTAGAATTTGCTCGAACCAATCCATAGCTGCAAAGAAGAAAAAACAACTATGACGCCAGATGAGGGCTTAACGATTGCTGTAATAATCGCTATTCTGGGCCTTTTTTTTAATAACTCATTTAAATGTAATGAGCCTATTCTAAAAATAAAGAGTACGAAGTTTTAATTGCCCATAATGATTTTCTGCTGGTTCAATGACAGCTGGGAAACTTTATTAGGCAACAACACGCATACATTTTTTATACCTAAGTTTGGAAAAAACAAATGATATAAATAATTGCTTTTCTTTTTATGTTGTATTTCCGAAACATAGATTGGGTGGTAGCAATCAAACTATCTAAACTAACTTTTGCTCCAGAACATATTTGTATAGTAACTTGACTCGTGAAAGTTTCGATCAATTTTCATATGCTCTATCATAATACATTCTGATGTCCCCCTGAGAATTTCGGGGCAATAGCTGCACCTCAAGCGTAACATATGACGGTAGTTGGTTTCCGCATGCGCGAACGAAATACTTTACTTGGCAGCATGAACTAAAAAAGGCCGCCGATGCCCCCTCCCCCCCAAAAAAATAATAAAACCTTTCTTCCTCCACACCGTGCTGCCTCCCTGGTCCCCCTTCACCCCTTCTCCCACATTCCCTGCATTCTGTGGTGTGAATACCCTCTCCCCATACCTGTTCCCTCTCCCTTGCAACGCTTGGTGTTTCTTGGATATGTGAGCAAAATACTTTACTGGGGAGAATAAAATGAAGAAAAGCCGCTGAACCCTTCCCCTTCTTGGGCCCATCACCCAAACAGTCCCCATTGTGGTCAGATACTCACCTGCTGCCCTCCTGGTACACTCTGTCCCCTTCCGCGTTCCCTGCCCCCTCCCCTGTGTTTTCTCCTATTGTGTGGTTTGAATGCCAATACCCAACCCTGCACCCCCTCCTTTTAATCCCTAGTATTTTGTTTTCTTAAGGAAGTTAATAATTATTTCAGTGGAGGGCAACACAGGGTGATTGAATTGCCCATTGATACGAAGCGTGAAAAGCTTGCTTAACAATCGTGCATGCAGTGATTGTTATTCAACCAACTTTGAAACTTTTTAACTTAGTGGTAATAGTCAGCGGAGTTCCATGAATACTGATGCTACGTTGCTACTAAACTCACCTAACCTCTATCACAGTCTGGTAAGTTTTTTTTAACTGTGAGAATGTTTGGTTGGTTAATGCATTTTAACGTCCCCCCCCCCCCCCCAGAAACTGCGTTACTTATTAGACAATAGAAATATTCTGTTTGTTTCTAATTGTTACAGCGCACATCGGTTCTCGTTGTGGGCCGCTCGCCCTTTTTATTTGCTACATGGGAAGAATGAGCCAGCTCGCCCTCTTGCTGATTGTTGAAGCTTCGTTTGTTTAATCATGATCCCCCGTTCACCTGGGTGAAAGGGCACGATGGTGCCACAGGGAACGAGCAGGCTGATGGTCTAGCCAGGGCAGCAGCGTCCTCTGAGGGTGCGACCCATCTCTCCTGTCTCCCTCCTGGTGTCGAAGCGTCCGCAGCTGCGTGAGTGTTTACAGTACGATTGGGAGAGGGAAGAGTCTGTGGCCCCACATAGTCGGGTCCTGCATTGTCTCCAGCCAGAATGCTTTCTCACGTCTGCACTTAATGTCATCCCACTTTCCGCCTACGAGGTCCTCTCCCGCCTTCGTACAAGGCATTCTCTTCTTGTAGCTCATCGTTACAGGATGGGGTGGCAAGCCACTCCAGCATGTCCCAGTTGCAGTTGGCTGTAGACCCCGTAGAAATTTTTTCTAGATTGTACAGCTCTATGCCAGCATCGGCTGGGGTTAATAGCTACATTCATCCAGGGCAAGAAATGGGCGACCATATCTCTATTTGGCCTACTTTGGCGAGTGTGCGGCCGAGAGCAGTTGCAGCTTTTGTTGGTAAGATGGGTGTTAGGGTATAGGTCCTAGGGCGTGGCATTTCTCTCGTGCTCCCTTTTCCACTCTGTTTCTATGCTTCGGTGAGTAGTAATTGGTGGTGTTGGGTATAATCGTAAGAGGTGTTTGTTTTGCGACTGTGCATACATTGATGTAAATATGCTTTTGTCCGAGCGCATGTCTTTGGGCCGATGCTCATGAAATCAATCATTCAATCAACCCGTTCATCATCTGCGATAATTTTAACTCCCATCATTACGATTGGGGCTCAACCAGGGTTGGCACAAGAGGTAATCTGGCTGCTGCTATCGATCGTGCAGGCCTACGTGTAGTTCAGGATGGAACGTCAACCTTCTCCAGGTGGCAACGTGGCTTCGTGCACCTAGTCCACCCAGAAGATGCTGTGGAACTCGCCCACAAGTTTCTGATGGTGTCTTCTTCTGGTGGTGAGTGATTGATTCTAATATTGTACGTGAGCATCGACCGGCTGTGCCTATGTGCAAGGTGTCGGGCAGACAGTTTCCAGTTTGGTAGACCACACGTTGTTCGTGTGCAGGCAGAAACAGGCAGTGGGCCTACCGGCATTGGAATAGACATCCTTGTGATGTTACCTGGTTTAGTAATCAAGGGCTAGCTCAAGAGACTGCGTATACTCTTACCCTGATAGGACGTGCGAAAGGGTTTGTTCCTCTGTGTCTCTGCCGTGCCAAGAAGGTCATAACGCTGGGGTCTGCCAGTGAAATGCTGTAAAGAGTGTATAGTCCACAGAGGTAGGCCAACGATATCTTACGAGGAGTAGCTATGTCCAATGCCTTCAATGACAGATTTACAAGCGTGTACGCTCTCCCCACCGACTCCCCACCACCTCTTCCTCGGGTGTGTGCAAATGTCCCAAGGAATGTCCGAGCTCTCGTCGGCTCTGACCAGGTATAAGGACAGCAGTGCTACCAGTATCGACAGAGTTTCATATAAGAGCCTCCGCTGCCTTGGCTCTGAAGCTGTCCGTGAATGTCTTGCCCTATTCCAAGGCATCTTCGATGTTGGGCCGATCCCAAAATCGTGGCTGTTCACTATAATTGTCCCTGTCCACAAAGCAGGTTCTGTTCATTGCAGGGTGATAAATTAACAGCCGATTTCTCTCTTGTCTTATCTACGGAAAGTGTATAACCGGATGCATGTTAGAAGGCTTGAGTGGCATCTAGGGTACCACCATTGCCTGGTGCCTATGCAGTTCGGGTACCAGGCTAATTGGAATGCACATTACGCCATCCTGTGTCTTTTGTCCGTGGTCTATGAGGAGTGGACACATGGCCTCACTGTTGATGGCCTCACTGCGGCGTTTTTAGATATACGGGCCACATATGACACTGTAGGTGTCGAGTGGGTCGGGTTAGGCTTGACGAACATGGGAGTATGCCCTAAACTTGTAGATGCTCTATGTGCTCTGCTTGAAATGCGCCAGTTCGCGACCAGAGTGAATGGCCACTGGTCTTCTAAGGCTCAATCTGACTCCAGCAAGGGAGCTGTTTGAGCCCGTTCTGTTTGCTATGGCCCCATCAATGATGCGCTCCTCGAGATTCGAGAAACCTGCAACATCGTCTGTTACGATGACAATGACACACTTTGGTTCGCTGGCAACGACCCACACTGAATGCTGCCCCTCGTTTGCAGCACTTTGCCGTTTGCTGCTTGTCTGCTTTGCTGAGCAACACACCATACACCAACCACATACACAACTACCGTACCAAGTGCACAGTGTACAAGCGCCAAGAAACAAACCAAACGACGGGGAAGGGGGGCGAGAGAGGGAGAGGAGAAACCATTCCTACCGACCCATTGCCCGACAAAACCCGAGCACCACCCGAAGAGAAATCCCACGACTCTTCGACTGTGGTGGCACATCCAGGGCTATACTGAAGGGTTCATCCCTGTCACTCAGAGGCAGATAACAAAGCACCACCCAGAGGGGGCAAGAAAACAAAAAGTGCTTAACTGTTTCCTCATCGGTACCGCACCACCAAGATGATGCAGATGCGAGCGCAGGTGAGCATGCCTGGTCCGGAACCAAGAAATAAGCCCTGAATCCCTTCATGACAGCCGACCCAAAGCAACTGGTACAGAAACCGATGGATGTAAACCGAAGAGAGTACATCCAGTCTCACCAATCTCCCATTTAGTCTGCCACCTACTCTGTCTGACTCATAGCAGCAGTCACGGAACACAAATCCCTTGGGCCTACTGGGAGCCGAACAACATTGAGCTCAGAATGAAACCCCCCGCCTAGCCAGATCGTCAGCTAGCTTGGTTCGAAAAATACCAGTACCCGTAAAATGAAAACAAAAACACCTTTCTGTGTGGTACAGAAGAGTTTCCACCCAATTTAATTTACAATTGGGTGCGAAACCTCTAGCGAACAAAAGCTGAATCTAAGAAACCCAATACCTGCAGCGGAGTCAGAAAAGAAAAATAAACACGAAAGCTGCAGGTAAGCTCTCCCACGAATGCCGAAGGAAGGCCAGGGAGGAAGTAACTGAACTCCAGACGAAACTCTGGACAGTAATACTGACACCCATTCATACCGATCCAGATGGAACGAAGCATGACAGTAGACCTATGTACAACCCTACCAACTGGGGAAATTCTACATTCCGAAGTTAACAATCAACTTCGAAAAATTCGTTTCAATAATGGTCCAAAGGGAAGTTTTTTTGGGGAAAACCATTACCTAGAACTGCGAAAATACGACTAAACGACATCCGGATTAATTTCCTGTCTTTCGACACCTTTCTCACATTTCTATCCTTCCTACTTCTGAAGGGGAAACACGCATATAGACCGACCGTAACTTTTTAATGATTAAGACGTCAGTTCAAGCTGTACGGATTTATTAACAGGTGTTTACACACAAAAAATAGCTTTTAATTTTTATATTTAAAACGAAACAATAGTTATTTTGAGTACCTTACAGCTCGGTGCTTTAGCCAAAAAAAGTTTCGTTTTACGGTGACTTGTTGATCAACGTGATAACTGCATTGTATGCGGCTTATTATTTAGTTATCTGAATAAAGTTGTTAATTCGTAATGACATCATAACTACTCACCTGTTTGCTTTGTTTACATAATTGCAAGAGCTGCAAATACAAACGTTTTTTTTTAAACCAAAACATCAATACTGTTTTGCTATCATAATTTTTTTTCCAGGACTTAGGGACCGGGAATTGTTTATGGCCGAGGGAGGGGGTACAGGATATGAGAATGTGACCACTAAATTTTGGATGAATCCCCCTTCGAACCCTGAAATAAATCCTGACCCCCCCCCCCCCTGCGGGGGGTCCAAAAATAAAGCGAACGCCCCCCAAAATTATCAAAAGACTGTCTGCAGATGACTTCCTGTAGCCAAAATTAGTACTGTATACAAATTAGGTAAGTAGCTCTCCACACCGACAGCTACCATTAGTTATAATAATTAGTGTTTTTTTTTAGTTATAAGGAAACGTATCTCGTTTTTAACAAAAGCCAAGTTGGGCTAAAAATGCTCTAAAAAATGTTCATTACACCTATCTCTTGTCGAGATTCACACAAGTAAAATGAACACTCTGCTTGCGTATGCCCACATCCGTAACAGTCAGCACCTGAAAGACAGAAGCCAAGAAATCAGGTGCCAAGGATGTTTCTTCTACAATGTTCTTTGTGAAATCTATACTTGCAGTATCATACACGGCCGTGTATATATATGAATGAAGTCCTCTCTCCAGCAAAACTGAAACTATTAATTTCTCAGTTTCTATTCAATATATTTCGACCAAACGTGGCCAGATAGTAGATAGCAACTTTTCCAAACTTTACACCAACTTTTATGCAATTCCGTGAAAGAGTAAACGTAGGAAGCCACACGTAAATTTGAAAACTGTTCACTACTTTTTATTGTTGTTGTTGTTCTGGTTCTTCTTGGCTGACACGGTTTCAGAAAAAACTACTGCACCTACCTAAAATCTGAAACATGATCGAAGCCAGAAATTTCCATGGGCTTCAACCTTACAGGGACCACTTTTTCGATTGGTCCATCCATTCCGGAGTTACGGGACCCTAAACGATTTTGATTGTTTTACATTGTTTTAACCATTGTATTTACGGAACAATGCCACTCACCAAACTCCACATTCATTCTTCGTGCACGTGTTATGTCTTTGCTAAAAAGTTGATTGTTGAACGGTAAAATGAAAGAATTCAGTGTTTCAGCTAAACGCATACATTTTTAAACCAAACTAAGCTGCCTGGTTAATTTCGATTCGGCCTCGAAATTGACAGCCAAAAACGATAGAATTCCGTGTTTATTTCGTAGATGCAGGCTTTCATAGCTGACTTGAATTGTTTCAAAGTGGCCAGCAACAATCGACAGCGTGCATAAACCTTTGTTGCGCTACGCTATAGCCGTAAAAAAGGTACACGGATTACAAACAAAAACGTCAGGCGTGCCGTAAAAATGGGTTATATGATTGAATTTTCACTTGTTAAAATGTACACGGATAAAAATTGATCATTTTTAATTGAAATAATCAAATGTACAATTCAGAAAATTTGTTTAAGTGCTGTTGTGCTTTACCAGTCATATACGTTACGTAAAGCACAACAGCACTTAAACAGATTCAATTTTCTCAATTGTACATTTGATTATTTCAATTAAAAATGATCAATTTTTATCCGTGTACATTTTAACATGTGAAAATCCAATCATATAATCCCTTTTTACGGCACACCTGACGTTTTTGTTTGAATAGGTCCAAATCCTTGTAAACACTCACATAATATGGGGTGTGGGGGGCTTGCCCCCCAAAATCATGTAGTCATGTAGATCATGTAGATAATGTAGATCATGTAGTCTACGACGTGTTGGTCGGTGACCATTTTGGTAGAAGTGACCACTGTATTGTTTCCTTCAGGGTAAATTCTTCTATCAATTGTATAAATTCACAAGGTTTAAACTCTGGCTCCCTCTCCGCAGGAAAAGTAAATTTTATGAAACTTAGGAACTCGATAACTGATGTTAATTGGGAGGAACTTGTTTTCCAAACACACCCAGGTATTGAAGAGGCCTGGTCTTGTTTTCATGATGTACTGAAAAACCACATCGAACTGAGTAAGGAGAACCCAAAATATTCCTCTAGTGCAACAAAACTTCCAAAACATATTATTAAAATTCAACAGCGTAAACTGAAGCTTTGGAAAGTTTATAAAGGAAACCCTCTTAGTGTAAATCAAACTAACTATAACGTCGTACGCAGGCTTTATTCTGACACAGTAGAGTCATGGTTTAAAGCCATCGAAGAAAAAACAATTCGCTCTGGGAACACAGCTGCACTTTTTTGGTTTTATAAACAGAAAACAAAAACTTCAAGAACACTTCCACCATTTAAATTAGGAAATACATTCCTCACCGACCATCTAAGCAAGGCAGAGACTCTAAGCTCTATTTTTGCAGCAAATTCTATTAAGGATGATGGTAACCAATGCACTCCTCTGCCTCAAACTGAAAACCCTCGGGATCAGTGCAACATGGTTTTTTTTTCGGAGAAAACCGTGTTAAGAGTTTTAGACAATCTTAAACCGAGTGTTTCTTGTGGTCCAGACGGCATGTCAGCGTACCTCCTTAAACAAATTAGCAGACAGATATGTGTTCCAGTATCTAGGTTGTTTACTAGGTCATTTGAACAGGGAAGGCTGCCTTCAATCTGGAGCACTGCACTTGTGGTTCCTGCATTTAAAAAGGGTTCTCCTTCGGACCCTACAAATTATCGACCAATTTCCCTTACGTGTGTGATTTGTAGGGTTATGGAGTCAGTTATTCGTGATACGATCATGTTATTTCTGGAAAAATATTCGATTATTTCTGGAAAAATATTCGATTATTTGATTATTGAGATCAGTTTGGCTTTATGCCTGGCAGGTCTGCGTCTCACCAACTATTAATGGTGTTAGATCGCTGGTCTTTTGCTGCTGATGTGGGAGTGCCGAGCGACACGATTTACTTCGACTTCAAGAAGGCATTTGAGTCGGTAATTCATCGTAAACTAATGATGAAGGTTAGCTGTTGTGGTATTGGTGGTCAACTTTGGAGATGGCTGGAGGCATTCCTTCGAAATCGTTCACAGCAGGTGGTTGTTGCGAATGTACGTTCCTCACAAGAAATGATACGTTGCGGGGTCCCTCAGGGGTCTGTGCTCGGTCCCCTATTGTTCATTATTTATATAAACGACCTTAAATTCGCATTTGATAACACCTACGGTTTTAAATTTGCTGACGATATAAAAATCGGGGCAGAAAATACTTGTTCGGGCCAATCTTTGGCCTTGGTGGAAGAAATCTTGCAAGTCAAGACGTGGTCCGAAACTTGGCAAATGCCACTTTCGGTGCATAAATGCCTCTCTTTCCATGTTGGAAACTCGAATGACCGCCACTGCTACTTTCTTGAAAATGCTGTCTTACCATCACTTGATGAAGTAAACGACCTTGGCATTTGGTTTACATCAGATCTGAAGTCATCCCTTCATTGCCAAAAGATCTGTGCAATGGCATTTAAACGTTTGGCTGTTGTCAACAGATGCTTTATTTCAGGAAATCTGAAAACAAAAATTTGGGCATTCAAAGTCTTCGTTCGTCCCATTTTGGAATATGCATCGCCCGTTTGGTCTCCTTATCTAGTGAAGGACATTGATCTATTGGAGTCGGTCCAGCGTAAATTCACCAAAAGACTACCAGGCTTACGGGACCTTCACCACACGGAAAGGCTTTCTAGATGTGGATTGGAACTTCTAGAGCTACGTAGGATTAGGTCGGACTTGGTCCTAACATATAACATTCTACATGGTCTTACGTCAATCAATCTTCCGTTTTTTGATTTTGCACCTTCGGTACACTTCACTAGATGCCATCCGTGGAAACTTGCAATACAGGATTCTAAAACTAATTGTAGGAAGCATTTTTTTTCGCTCCGAGTCGTCAAGATTTGGAATGCCCTAAGCTCAGAAATTGTGGGGAGAAATAGTGTACAGAGTTTCCGCGAGTCGCTCTACAGGAGAACTCCTGCATTCATTCCTGGTCAGACCGAATTAAATATGAGTTTTTAGATTAGGCCCAGAGTAAGCGGCTCACCACCCTTCCGGCTCCTGACCACATTATGTGGCAAATTTTATTTTTTATTTATTTATTATTATTTATCTGGGTCATTTCGGGAAATTTTGACTGCTGAAAGTGCCTTTTTTGTGACCGAAAATTACTTTTTCTTCCAGTTTGGTCAGTGTGTTTTTGACCCCCCCCCTCCCTTCTTGATAGGATCTGATAATTAATGCCCCCCCCCATGAGATGGTCCAAAAATTCATGTCTCCCCGGTGATAAATAATGACCAGTTCCTTAAACGCAGCATATTCCATAGCTTAATATAAGAATTTTTTCTCATTTAGGCTTAAAAGAAACAATTTAAGTAGTTTATTTCCAATTCACATTCCCCCCTCACTCCCTGCACTGAGGGAGGACATGACTGAAGACATTTTATTGTTTCTGTTTACACTTTTTTTCCGTTTGGTAGCAAATTAGTTGTTAGATAGATTTTTATATCCAATCAGCCTCTTTTTTTTGGCTGTATACACCTTTCGGTGTGTTACATTACAAATTTCCCCCACCCCTTTTCCTAAAGTTTATGCTGCTAACCAAAAAAAATGTCTGTTTCATGAACGCATTCCTCCGCATTTTCCTATGACCACGATAAAAAAATTCTCTCTACCGTTTTCTCCCCACCATAAGGGCATTCATTTTCCTTCCCTCTTTTCTTTTAACTTTCTTTCAGTTATACCTGCCCGCTGAATTTCACCTCCCCTACCTTTATGATGCATTGAAATTAAAACCGTTTTAAAACAGAATATTTGTTTGGGCTGAGATCGTCTGATCGTACTCGTGGCCACTCACTAAAATTGGTTGTGGAGTGCTTTAATTTGAACTGTCGTAACTTCTTCTTTTCAACTGGGTATTTTGCTACTGGAATGCGAGATGTTGTGCATGCATCGTTACTTGTGGTGTTCAAGCGTAGATTGAAGGATGTTGTTGAAGGATGTCATTTTCGGGTGGGCATTGCGGTGGGTTTTTTTTATTATTATTCAGGTCATATGTGCCTTTAGTTGGCCTGTTTGGGCAGGCATTATCTAGTTTTAATTTAGAAAAAGAGAAGGAAAAGAAAAAAAACCATTTACCACATAACGGCGTCTTATATTTCGTTAAATCTAAGATTTATTGAGATAAAACCAAATGACGTATAACAATTTTTTGAAAGTTTGTTTTGCTAGAGTGGGAGAGAGGGAGACACAAAAGAGGAACTTGCAGTAGCGTCCATGAGAGTGTGAAAGCCTACCAGCCTAATTTACTGGGAGTGGGGCCTACTCTGGATATAATCCTTCTTCCCCACAGTACCTGATGGTGTTCGGCGGTTTCCTGGCAAAAATCCCTGGGTTTCACCTCTCTTGTTGTTGTCGAGAAAAACTCCTATTTCTACTTACTTAATGCAGATAGACGTCCAAATTTGTCAATTACAACTTTCAACTACTGTTGCATCGTTCCTAATTAAGGTGGATGACTTCAATTTGATACAATGGAAAGGCGTGAATGTCTTCTGTGTATCAAGGGCAACTGAAAGTATCTATCTCTGGTAGTGACCAAGCTATGCTCATTTTACTATAGGTTGGTATCACAGGTCACCATTCGTTTTTTTCGTTCCTGTTCAACTCTCAGCTGTTATTGTGACTATTCTAATTTAGGTGGATGACAAATTAGGTTATTAAAAAGGGGGACGTGTCTTCTTTCCATCTTTCCAGTTGAAATGGCCTAGCACTGTTGGAAACCACGCTACACAGATTTTTACTTGAAAACCCTGTCTGACAGGGATAGAGGAACCACAAGATTCCAACATGGGAATTCTTTTCACGTACAAATACAGAGCGAACCAACTGGAGCCTTCATTTCGGGGTATTTGTGCGATATTATAGTAAGTAAGGTTGATAAGTTAGTGAACAACACCCACAAACCTAGGTTGCTACATTGGACCCGGTATGTTAATATTTATGCCTTGAATGGATGTAATGGACTCCATGAATTGCTACTTCCCATCCCTTAAATTTACTATTGAGGAAGAAAATGAACAAGGAGTAATCCTATTTCTTGACATTACAATACACAAGTTTCTCAAACAGGTGTACCTCCCACACTGCATCAAACCATCTAAAACGACGAGAACAATACCGTTTGATTCTACACACCCACCAGCGATCCTCAAAGGCTATCCAATGTGTTCTCCGCCATGTATCCCTTCAGAATGCCTGCCCGACACCTTTTCACTGCTTCCTTACCTTCAGATGAGGAAAACCTGACATGAAATACATTATTGGCCCTCAGCTAACACATTCCAGTAATTTCAGCATGAATCACAATGCCCGCCAGTGTATCTCGCACAAGAGTAGAGCAGTACGGCTTACCCGCCTGGTCAGCAATAAAAATGAGTTTGAAAACCTGTGCTTATACGTTTTCTTCAACCACAAAAATTTCCCACAATACAGTTCCTGGTTATTAAAGCCTTCATCTCCGTCAGCACTCGTCTGCTGCTGACAATATTCGTGGTCCCTATTGACATCAACAACCTCCATGTAGGAGACACCCTTAGTTGAATAAGAAATCTCTTACCTCCTATACACAGCTCCCTCATTGACAGCTATAGCATCATTGTTGTTCACACTCACAAGTTCTGCCTCATTATTCACCAGATCCAATTGTTCCCTCACCGTTTCCGAAATGTCCACTTGTCCTTCACTAGTTAATTTTATTGATGCCAGTCCAAATTGCCGATTCCATGCTTCTCAGCAAGCTGAAGTAGGTTTTCGTAACTCTTGTCAGTCACAAAACTCACGCCAATGTCCTGTTCCCGCACTATTCCTTTGCGTTTTAGCCTCAACAGAAAGATCTTCACTTCTTCCGCCATTTTGCAATAGTTCCCTAGTCCTTAGATTTATTGTAAAAGCCTGGACGAACTAAAAGCTGAACTGTACCAAAGGACAAAATAAACAGTCTTTTCGGTTGCCGTGGATTGAGTATGAATAAAGGAATGCACGTTAGATAATGGTTACGCAACAATACAAACATCCATGAGCAAAAAAACAAAATTCTTTGCGGTATGATGTGTTAGTAACAATGAATTTCAGGGATATTTACATAACAAAATGTGAACGAAGAAAGCAAACGAAAATAAACACACAATTTGACTGATGTAACAGCTAATTATTTATGGACAGGTAATGACACTGATTGAGTTAGCAAAGCGAACAAAAATCAGCGTTTGTTAGCCAGTGTATGCAAAACGGAAATAAAAAACTAAAGAAAGTGAAACAAGGACCTACAATAAACTAAACCTTTTGAATTTTGCTGATATAACGGCTCATTAGGCAGTGTCAATGTGAAAATTATCAATATGAAAATTTATTGACATAAAATTCCTCCAGAATAAAAAAGGTACAGATAAAAATAAAACGGTGTGATCTTTTGAAAATTTTGACAGCCACCCAAAACTAAAACTGGTATAAAATAAGCCGCCAAGAAGCTGCTAAAAAAGTGGCCCCCTCTTATTACACCCTTTGCTAAAGGCGTGAGCCATCAACATCGATTAAAATAAAACGAAACATTATCCACTGCTGGTTGTGCTACCGCCGCTAATATTTTATTTCGAAAGTTAAATGAAAACTAGAACATTGCTACTAGCACTAGCAATCTTCAATTGCCTGTTCGAATTCTGGTCATGCCACTCCAACAAAACATACGGACATTTAGTTGGCTTACTGTATATAATACGGTATTTCTAGTGTATGATTTCTGCTGTTTGGCTTGTTTTCTTCTTTCCTTTGAATAGTTTACAGCGATAGTGTATATTTATTTTTCTGTTTATTCCAGAAGATTACTATAATATTTTTAATTAATGAAAATGTTTCAAAATTACTTTTGGTAAATCCCACTGACGCAGTAAGGAACACACTGTAATTTCCCAGTCAACCAGCACAGTTGAACTGGGAGTAGAGTCCAGCAACCTAAACAACAACATGCATGGCGTGTGCCGTTTTTTTCTTCTTTGATTTGTTTAAAATCGTGATTTTTTTTAGCTTTGCAACTTAAATTTTACAACGTATAATAAAAGGGTTGCAGTTGGCAATAAATCGTTAACCTTAACGAATGTGTTACTAATTAACTGTGTTTCCCAACCCTTTTTGAGTTTTCCTGAAAGGTGGCAGCGCACGGCAATGCAATGGGTATGTAAAATTGATCGCCGTGCTGCTCATTCCTAGTTGTTATTTTTACTCTTGACACGCTTCAATCTGAAAAAGTAACCTAAAAATAACACAGACCATGCCAGTGAGGGGTTGGACAGGGTGTCCGCTGATTTAATTAAGGTTCTGCCACTCATCTGGTAGTCAACGATCAATAACTAATTAAAGCTTAATACTTTTTCATTTGAAAGAGTTATGGCAGCTAATCTCAATTCAGACAGTAGAATTTTTTGTTTTGTAGTTTTGTTAATACTCATTACAACAAGATCGTATTTTTACAGGCCTACAAGACAAAGAAATTAACAATGATTTTAAAACACCTATAACTCAGACCTTTAAAAGTAGCATTCCAAAGCAAATATAAACAAAAGAGCAAAAACAAGGTAAATAAAAAACGGGTACATAATTTTAGGGTATAAGAGGGTACACATGGTACGAATGGTTACATAAGGGGAGGTAGGAAACAAACAGCTATGTACAGGCACGGACAGCTACCAAAGGGTACACAAGGGTGCATAGGGTTCAAAAGTTTACGAAAGGTTACAAAAGGGTAGAAAAAGGTATGAAAGGGTACATAGGGGTTCAAATGGGCACAAAGGGGTACGGAACTAAAACGGCACCAAACTGAACCATTGGGTACGAAACTGCACATAAAGGTACGACACGGGACGAACGGGGATAAAACGTTTACAATGAGGTACCAAAGTGTACGAGGCTACATTAGGGTACAAGGGGGGGGGGGGGTGAGGCTTAATGGCGCGTCGACAGCTTGGTCATTAGCGCCAACCTCAGTCACAGTGCAGTGGTCCGGGTTGCCACTGCACCACACATTACAGAGGGTACAAACGGTAAAAAAGATACAGTATTTTATTCAAGATGGTAAGAAAAGTTCAGAGTGAACAAATAAGGTTATCCTGTTGTTGGGATACGGCAGAGCACAAAATGGATAGAAAATCACTAATGGGAACGAAAGGTACATAGGGTACGACAGGATATATAAGGACACGAAAGGGCATAAAATGATAAAGAAAAGAGTACATTCGGTACATAGGGTGCAAAAGGGTACGAACGAGTGTGAAAGATTAAGAAAGGCCACAAAAGGTTATGAGGCATTAGAAAAGGGGACATATAGGCACAAAAGGATACATAAGGCTGCAAAAGCATGTAGCATGGTACGAAAAGACACATAAGATACAAAAGGTTAGATAGATGAAGAAAAGGACCAAAGGGCACAAAAAAAGGACATTGGGGTACAATGGTACGAAATGATAAGCTACATAGGGTACGAAAGCAAAAAAACGGGAAATTGTCGAATTAATGTTCTTTTTCACCTCCTAAGGGTATTTCGGGAGAGAGAGGAACAATTTTGCAAGGAACTACCTAGAAAATTTTGCATGCTACAGTCAGCATGAACATGAGTACATCCGGGGCTTTCTCCTCCTAATTAAACAAGGGTGGACTATAGCCAGGAATGAACCCATGACATTGGCTTAATAGATGGTCGTGGTAGAAATTGAGCCACCCTGACCCTCTGGTACGAAAGAATGCGAATGGGTACGAGAGGGTACAAATGAGTACAAAACGGTGGAAAGGTTACACATTAGGGTGCGTGAGGGCACAAAAGAGTACTTGAAAGAGAACACAACGGTACATAAGGTCACTAAAGGGTACAAAAGGTTAGAGTAAAACAGGGCTACTTTGATCAGTTTTGAATTTCTAACTGCTGCATCTCCAAGTTAGTGAACCAGGTTATTGTTGAATTTGTTGTTCGGATCCGTCATTCGTAGGGCAAATAGTCAAGTTTGGGATCATGTTCACTAAAAGCGAAAACAAATCAGATCCGTTAGTCACCCTTAAACAATGACCACGCCTGCGAAGTTCACATTGTCAGACATCATTGTTAGAACGTCATTATTCAATTTATCTGTCATTGTTATGTTGGCAGCTACTGGCTACAGTGGGGAAGATTAACGGGGTTGGGTTTGTCTCCCGTAAGTAAAAACAACAACTGGCTATGGTATATTATATGAAAGCCATGGATTCGCAGTTTTAGCGAATTTGACGATAGTGAGGCTAAATAATATGCGGGCAATCAGCCTAGAATTTGTTGAAATATGCAGTCTTGGTGCCCTAGCACAATTACCAGATTCTCCAAAAAATGTGTTTCTTGGTGGCAAAAGAGGGGTAAAGATTGATTTTCAGGTTTTATGTACCGGAAGGAAAAATGATAAAAACTTCGGCCACTGAGATATAAAATATTAAGCATCAGATCTAGCCAAAATCTGGCATTCATTTCACATTTGACTGGGAATCGTGCCCTTTTATGGTTTTGCTATTGGAAAAGCGCTAATAGCAAAGATTACCTTAATTTGTAATGTTTCTATGAACGCTGGAAATACGCCAACTTTGATAAAAGAAAATGTATCCCCCATTTAAGTAACGTTGTTAAAGCCAGACAAATGAAAAGTTACTTCCGGAAGCAGTTAACAATCGTTACACAAACCCTTTGAAAATTTACTTCTGGTGTAAGCTGTACAGTCGTCAAAAATATGAGATGGAGCAACAATAGGGCAGCTCTATTCACCAAAATAGGTAGAATGGGTGGAAAGCATTGCAGCAGCCAACAATACCATCCGAAAGGAAGTATTGTTTAGTAAGCTACAACAATACCAATTTTATACCATTGTTGTAACTCTTAGTCAGCACACAACATTCTACTCCATTCTGCTGCAAAAGTAGCCAGTTAAATCGTTCTGAAATATAAACTTGACAACTACAGCTGTTTGGTTGTAAATAGAACGTTTCTTTGCTTCAAAACCTTGCGTAAAACGTATTTAAATATGCTGTATTCACTACTTAGTAATTCCTAGATTAGGAGCAACCATGCAACAATGGGCGTTTATTTATTCAATGTTAAATTATTAATGCCCTTTTCGGCGAAGGAAAGCCCAGCTGAAACAATACGCAACAATGTAAAAACCCATTGTTGCCGGGAAAGCCCGCACTTTCATCTGAAGGCGGGAAAAGTGCGGGCATTCCCTAGGGAATGCCCGGGGTTTGAAAAATAGCCTATTTTAACAAAACAAAAAACACGTTTGAAGTAGCAAAGCACTACATTACAATGCCGTTACATTTACAAAAGATTACGTAATTGTAAAATGGTTACAGTTTTTAATCAACAAATGTTTGACCGGGTTTTCATTTGTAACACTCCGGCCTGATACATTTGCTACGACGTTCAAAATACCGCTGATATTTGCTTGCATACCACGGCTACTTTTCTTGTGCTGTTGTAAGGATTTCAAGTTACGGTGGCCAGTTGTTTGCACAATGAGCTGCTCTTCTGCGTTGGGTCGATACAAAGTTGTTGCTGACACGAATGATGTGATTGCTTAATTAGCCATCCAACTTAGCAATTGGCATCTGTTGCAACATTTTTGATGATGTTACCCGGAACATTTTTACCCACGGGGCGGTAGTAATACAAAATGTTATTACTGTATTTCTTTTTGGGGCAAAAATACGCAACTTGCATGTTCGGGCCAATAATTTTGATACAGTCTGTGCACGTTACCAGGACAACGAGAAGGATTGTCGGGAAGAGAAAATGCTTTGACTCTCTTTGGTTGCACTTTTATATGTTTTTTAAATAAATAAGCACAAATTCCTGTAAATTACATGAAGGAAAGAGGAAAACAAGCCAAACAGCAAAAATAATACATTAGAATTCACGTAGTACAATAAGCCACCTTTGGAGTGGCATGACCCGGATTCAAACTATCAACCCAATTCGTCCTAGATCACATAGCTGATCGGCTTGTTTTCTTCTTTCCTTTTATATGTTTTAACCCACGTTGATTTATTTTTGAAAAGTTTAATATGTATTCAAGGTATTCTCGCCCATTTTCATTTGACCTGCCAAAAAAAAGTTCGTTGTCTTTGTGTTAAAGTTCTGTCCTCATTTCAGCCACGCAACGCACAAACATGCACATCGAAAAGCACAAACACGGAAAATGATAAGGCATTTTGATCATCAGTAGCCTACCAAGAATTTTAGCTTCCCGCAGCACGTTCAACTATTTTCGAATATTTTCCAATAATGCAAAACAATGGCCCGTTCATTTCAAGAACGTAACAATACCACGTTCTTTCAAAGCATAGAACGTCTGCCAACAATAGCTGACAATGGGAACGAGCTCTTCGCCGTAATGGGCATTAAGTCGGATAATGACCGAAAACCTTGTGCATTCCTAAACAATGGCCCTCGGGACGCTGCGCGCCCTCGGGCATTGTTTAGGAATGCCCGCGGTTTTCGGTCATTATCCTTTACTTATTGTATCGGTAAAATGTCACACTGGGAAACGAGTTTGCAGTTTGTCCAAGCATGCGTTTTATAGCCATTCTTCACTTGCATATAGCTTTTGCACTTCGAAACACAAAACGGCTAGCGAAGTTTTATGCAATTTAACGAAGAAGTGGATGCATTACATTTTTTGTTACAGATTTTTACACGAGACGACACTGCAGAAATTACCTATAGTAATAATTAAAGAATCCCAACTTAAATTTTCGCCTTTGAAATATTCTTGTCAGTTATTTTATTTTTGGGGGAGGGGTGGGAGAAAAGCACAGACATTCAGCACAGAATATGCAAATTACGCTGGCCAAAAAAATAAAAATAAAATACAAAAACCACCATCATAAACACAATACGGTGCCCCCCTCCCCCTCCAGCCAACACACTGCTCCTGCTTCGTGCCGGTTCTGGGGGAGGGGAGGGGTGACGTCAAGCGAGAAACGTGTACGCATAAATTAACTGCATGGGATGAAAATTGTGTTTTTCTTAGCTATTCAGTTTCCTTACTGCATATTTAAAAAATACGATGTTGTTTCATTCGCTTACCAAATGGCCAAAAATACCGTAATCAGCATATATTACAGCATAAAAAAAAACACGATATTGTTCCATCTGTTTATCAAATGGCAAACACCGTAAGCAGCAAATATCACTCTGTGTCAAAATGGCGAAAGTTCTAAAAAAAAAAAAAATTAAAAATAGTGTTAATTGCCCGACTTCCCCCATAAATAACGAAGCAATCTCTGATCAGGAGCTAATGAATGCACACACGTCCTGGACGTGACCATGTTGTAACCATTGTTCATTCCATCCCTCGTCAAAAGGTCATCTGGGAGAGAAGCATTGTGTTTCGTTCAACCAGGCAAGTAAATCCAAAAGCCTATTTTACCAATGCATCGCTGGAAGGCGTCAACTTACCGGCAAGCGCTTCAACTGTCATTGAGTCTGTAGGAAAAATACGCGTCTTGTACTCGATCAGGCTGCCTTAGCTTGAAGTAGTTATCTGCTTCACCGCTTTATGCTTGCAGAACGTTGTTGGATGCCAAGTTGCAACTGCCTGGAGTAATCTAGCAAGAGTGGTATATTTTCACATTGGGTTTTAACCTAGTCAGCCCATTTTTAACCAGAGTTAATTCAGAAAATAGTTACGACCAGTCATTGTGCTTTTGGTCACGACCCAGAATTAGAAATGGAACATGTGGTAATATAATCATGGACATTCCGTCCACCCCTTCGGACTCTTTTATGTCACTCCTAGTAAGTCTTATCCAATGTGTTTGGTTGATGTGTTAAAATGATGAGTGAAGTTATACGGTTTATGCGATATAGTTTTAATCCTGCTTACAACTGGTTACGGACCATCTTTCTTTGGAAGGAAATATTACCAACGCTATTTTACCATTGGGGTGCTAATTATGCTGATTTTATCCCCATTAACATACCTTTTTTATTATCCTTTTTATTATTTTTTTGGGCCTTATATACTCTGAAGCAAAGTAATCCCAGAATACGATCAATTAGATGCCTTGACCGCTGAAGGAGCCTGCATGCAGTCTCTCAGACCACCCTTGCCCGCCTGCCGTACTCCCTTTTTAAAGTTACTGTCCAAATCAGATTTATCAGGATTCTAGGCTAAGCTGTGCCATCACTCAGTCACCGTGAATTGTGATCACCAATGCCATAAACGAGATCGAACAAGGCTGCTTGATAGCAAAACGTAAACTAGGCAGAACATAAGCGTCATGCACAGTTTAGTAATTAGCGTAACGAGATTTTCTGGCCAAAAATACTGATGTTGAATATTCCCACTAGCGTATTGAACAAAATAAAAAAAAACCTCCTCATAAATAATTGCTCAGCAGAAGTTAATCGAATTTTGTGCTGTATAGGACCTATACTCATTTCTTGTTTTTTTAACTGCTTATGCATGTAATGCATAAAGCAGTTATTGAAATACAGTCGGGGAGAAAAAGAGGCTTGCGTCGTGAGCTATTGGTAAATGACGTTACGTCCCACTCTAGTCGTTTATTTGAACGGGTCATACCTATCACCTTTATCGTATGGCCGGAAGTGACTGAAATATTAGTCGATTTTTCATGATTTCGATTAGAAGACGTGCTAGCAAATTGTAGGCGCTTATTGAACAGTTTGTGGCTAAACCGTTTGCATATGAAGGGTTGTAGGTCCTTGACTAAAAATATTTGCTAATTACGAGTCTGTATGAAAAAAAGTTGAACCGGAAATGGCCCAGCTTATTTCAGGTTTTCAAAACAAGCAAGGAAAACGGAATTCTACCTGTTGTTGGGCTATTAGCAAACCACTGGAAAAAATGGCGGCTACTTTACGGTTCCCTGGGAAGCCATCCTAGAATTCTATGCGTATTGGCAATTCGTGTAGTTGAGTAAGTGGCTCCTGTCAATCAGGTAATTATTGTATAATCGATTATTTAGTGTAACAGTTTGTTGTAGTGTAATCAATTCGACAAACGTGTGAGACAACGGGATAGTGCATACTAGGTGCGTAACTAACGGAATAAAGACAGA
>JAHWFP010182091.1:0-12041 GCA_023313725.1 Lithobius niger
GGGGGGGTTAAGGTACATCATTGAAAAGAAATCCTGTAAGTGGAGCACAGGGTAGAAATCATACAGGTTTCTGCCCTATGAATATAGAAAATGAACAGCAGGAGCGAATAAATGCTGTACACGTCCAGAGGACTTGGGAGTATCCGTGTTGCAAGTCACGCTTTGTATTCCACCACTTGCACAAGGCCGTCTGGGAGAGAAGCAGCAGATTTCAGCTCCTGGCTCCAAGCCAGTTGATTTAACTTCGCCAAACTCTTATTTCACTGAGGCAATGCTAAGAGGCTTTACATTTCTGGCACGCGCGAGAACTGGTGTATAGTCGGGAGGCATGACACGTAATTTCTACTCCATTCGGCACTGGCTCAAGAAACAAAATGCCTTCCTCATTTTAAGTTCGTTTAAACGCCAGTTCTTTCTGTGTTGACACCTGCTACACTATTCGCAGACGAAGGGATATTTTTCACACATCTTTTTTAGACCAAAACCCTAGATAGCGTAATTTTTAACGTACGGTTTCCGCAAAAGTAAAAACGGACATCGCCACAAGGGGGCAGGACTCATTACGAACTGTGGAGCAAAGAGTAGAATTGTTGGTGTTAGAAATCAACTCATTGAAGATTTACAGAAACGACTGGCAGAAGCAGATGCAACTAATTTCACGCCAAATGAATCTTCGGATTCAATAAACGATTCTCAACACGACCCTAGTGAGTTATTATAAAAATGAAAAGGTAGTAAAGAGGAACAGGTGGAAAATAGGGGGTGGGAGCCAGGGTGACCACCTTCGCCCTTCCAGTGGAGGGAAGACTCAGTACAAAAATGTAAATAAAAAAAAGTTTGAAGGAGAAGCGCTGATTGAGTGAACGAAGCGAACGAAAATCCGTGTTTGTTAGCCATAAGTAAAAATGACGTCATTGGGGTTCATTAAGCGTGGCCAGAGCCTCAGTAAAGCTTATTGAATGACATATCCGAAATGCACGGCGTTTGGAAGACCAGTTGAAATGTTTCAAAATATATACCTGCAATTGTTGGGGTGCAACCTCTGACGAGATACACGTCTTCCAATGACGAGTTACATCTTCTTATGTGGCACAGATAGACAGGAGCGAGCCAGTGTGAAGTGTGCGTAAAAACGTGATTGAAGCAACTTAGTTTGGTGGAGCATGGACATACATATGAGAGACCAAAGCGTACTAATGTTGAAAACGATGCATCCAACACCATCCGTTCGTGATACGGGCTTCGGCTATTTTCGTAATAATAATTTATGCCATGTTCAACAAAGAACAGCTGGATCAGACAGGACTCAACACCGAGACTGCTTGCGTCTGCCCAAAAATTATGATAACCATTTATAAATGGATCATAAAAAAAAAGCATTGAATACAATCAACATATTGCTGGTGTCTTTCTCTTGTACGTCTCACAAATTGACAAAGGTAAGATGGAGTCACGGAGGGGGATGCGCTGATTGAGTGAGCGAAGCGAACGAAAATCATCGTTTGTTACGTACGAGTAAACTGGCGGCATGGGAGTTGACTAAAGGTAGCCACAGCTTATAAGGCTTATTGAATGACATATTTCTTCAAGGCCATACAGTAAATTCAATAAATAAGAAGAAAATGTCCTGTTCACTTCAGGCAATCGTGTGCTTTGGTCTCGTTCCTTCGCTCCTCAACGAATTATTTGTGCATAGCTCAAACCCATTAAGAGAAGACTTTCGTTCGTTCGTTCTTGTAAATACACGCACCGAAGCGAAAAAGACAACACTATAGGAGGTTGGCTGGAGTTGGAGTGACCACAATCCGGTCGTGCCTAAATGACCTAATTTGCAAAACAGAACGTGCGTCAGCATCTCGTAGACGCATGATTATGACAAGACGAAGAAGTGCGTCGAATCCGTGTCACTCGAGCTGTCCGAGGAGTCAAGTGGACTTAAAGTGAAATGGCTTCGGCTAAAATCGCTTAGGGCTAATTATTCATGCATCACCAAACAGCCGAGCTATTGTTTTTCTTTTTAAACTGCTTACCGCACTGCCTTCAGGATGAGATGAGCAAACAAATTTACACGTTCGCAGCCAAAGTAAACTTCGTGACAGCATCCTCCCGCCCGTGCACCTTGCGTTTATTGACATTATCCAGGATCTCTTATTGTGAAATTTGCTGCTGCTGTGACAACAAATTTGTGATAAGCAAAGACAGCACAAAATACAACAGGAGGTCGTTGCTGCTCATCTATCTTCAAATTAAGAGGGAGCCTTACTCCACGCTCGCTAAGTAGTTCCAATTTTTCTCGTTGTAGTGGCTTAGGGAAGGACTTGGAGATGGGAGTTGAACTTAAGGAGGGATGTTCGCCACTACATTAGGAGGAAGCGGATTTGAAGGAACATCTCCCTCGTTTTTTTTTTTCTAGCCAATAGGAAAGGAGTATTTTGAGCGCATCGGCCCATCACAGCCCGTTTATTGTGATAGGCGCTGTGACCTATCAAGCGAACGATTAATAAGTGAAAAGCGCTCTTGTGTAATAAGCGATAATCAAAAATAGTTGGCAACACACTAACCCAGAGTCGCATACTTAAACGTGCTAAAAAAGGCTTAATTCATTCCTTATTAAAGAATGAGAAGGTAAATTAAGCAAGTGAGATCGGGGTAAGTTAGGTTACATTTGATTTGTGTTCGATGGGACGTCAATTGCTAAAACTACTTCTGGTTCGGACTGCTGCTAACTAGCAAGAGCGGTAATTCGAAATATGGCGACAGAATTAATTGTTAGGCCCGATTCGTTTATTGCTGCTGTCGGTAATGCATTACACCATAATAAATACGCTTCACAGGAGCTATATATAGTGTACTTATGGGTCCACAAAGTATCTTCACTTCAGGCATCGTCACTTGTAAGTCATTTTAGCCGTTTTAATAGCTAGACTGTATTCGTTTCCATAGCAACCAAGACAGCGAGCGACAGACTGAAACTTAGAAGGCAGTTGGCTTGGGTTCCATGTTCCAACAGTGCAGTGGCAAAGAAATTTCCGATTAGATAAATACAAATAAATAAAACGTATAACTAATTTAACTGCTAATAAATATTTATAATTTTACTAACACGTAAATTAATGATTTTTAGGACATTCTATGATCGTTTCTAAGGAGATACAACCTGTGAACGTCTTCAAACTGAAGCGTTTTAAAAAAAAAACGAAACTGAAACTCCGAAAATCAAAGTCTATTTTACGTAATAAAAGTACAACAACATTAATACAAAATGCAGAACTTCTTACATACGCCTATAAGTGTTTGTAATTGATTTATTAATAAACTGATAAATTAATTCTCGCGAGATACTCTGATTAAATACCCCTCCTTACAGCGAGTGGTTATCGATCTTTTTGGAGCACTCAAGTGTTTCGTTCGTGCTTGAGATGGCAATAAGCTCCCTCGTCACTTCGTGACTCGGGATCTTAATAATTAGCCAACACAAGTACTAATGAGTTTAATGGGAGCAAAAAACTTTCATGCTCTAAAAAATTATCGATAACTAATGTTGCACTTGGGATATACCTGTGATAATTCTTGTGTGGGCGGAATTCGAACAGAAGGTGTTAGAATCTACAAACTAATTTTAACCAGTCTTTGTATAGTTCAATATTGTTGAAGATTTTTAATGGCTCGCCAAGTGACTTCCACGAACAGGGCGACGTTTGCCAAGTGGGGATCTAAAACGTTGCAATATGAAAAGCTGAACTGAGTTTGGAAGGCTGCAACGATCATGAGAGAAAATAAGTAGAAGAGAGGCTATCGGCTATATTGGGGCATAAGGGCTATAGTTGACAAATGGGACGAAAGGAACAGGGCTAAATTAGGGTTAAATTGGGACGAAATGGTTGGATTTTGACAGGGAAGTTGGGTTGGGAGGGGGGGATGGTGCTGGGCCGACTGGTCCGACGGAATTGATGTTCAAGTTGTTGGGGAACTTGGCTCAAGTAGAATTCAATTCAATTCAATTTATTTAGAGAGCTATAACCTAGAGTGTCGTCTGCCCAACCAACCTAAAAATATACTACAGCAAAAACAAAACAAAGTAACCATGCAACTATAAACAATCCTCAATTAACGGTCATAAAATCAGCAATCAGAAGACCGCAATCTCACATGCGATCCGAACTCGCGCAGAACGCCACTGCTGCTTTAAGAGACCGATAGTTTGGCCGGTCTTCTGTGTGCTTCGCAACAATGGTGTTATACATTTCATTTTTCATGCATGACGTTTGCAACATGACAAAATCTCATTTTTAAACTCTGATGATAAATGCGATGAAGTTGCGTGGCAACAACACAATGTTTTCAGCTTTGATTATTAAGCTGTGAAAGCCTTGTTGAGAGAACCAGGGATCCAAGGGAGGGGCCGAGGGGGGAGGGGCTACGGCCCCCTCGGAGGCCAATAAACTCACAAAACTACCGAAATTGTTGAAAAAACGCAGCTAAATTACGACAAAAAATGAACTTAAAAGTAGAAAAATCATCGAGCGACCCCCTCCAAGCTTCGTTCTGGATCCGCCCTTATGTTGAGGCCAAAGTATGATAAGTCGCATGCTTGAGGTTATCTTGAGTCGCATCTTGGCAGTTAAAAAAATCAGCAAATTGATTAGGTAACGCATTTTCGTTGCAGAAACCGAATCTAGGAAATTCTTAATGCAAACCGGCTCAAATAAAAGGCTCAGTCTCCAATTTTCAAAGGCTGAGGTAGCTCAAATGCTCAGTCTTCATTCTTGCACGGCCAGATCAGTCAGGCCTGTTAGTGAACGAGATTCCGAAAGAATTGAAGAGTCCCTTTTGAGATAACTCTAACTCGACATGTACAGCAGGACCTTACAAATCTAACTTACACATTAGCCTCTGCACACCTGTAAATTTATAATTTTGAACATAACTGACGCCGCAACTGTAAACCATTCGTCCCAGTGACACATAATTCATGGAGGGTCGATTGAGATTGCCGGTGCTCACGTAGCTTCCACTGGCGAGACAAGGAAACGGTTTCTTAAGACTGCTGATTGTTTTGACGGATCGGACAGTTTTTTTTTTCCCGAGAGCGTTGCTGATCAGTCAAGAACGAATCCTGCCTACATGCGATGTGAGGCTGATCAACTTGTACCTCTTACGCACTCATAAATGTCAGTCAATTGAAAAGTTTCGTGTCGGTCATACCTAATTCCTTCAAATGGTAGGTATTTCGTAACGAGAAACATTCCAGTTAAAATAGTATTTTTCGAACAAAGCTGAGGAGATTAAACAGGACGGAAAGCCAAATGGCTCAAAAAGTGATAAGTAAATGCAGATAAATAAATAATAAATAAATAAATGCAGAATGCATCGTGGCTGAGCGGTGCGAGAGCTCAGCCTGGTTGCTGGAGGTTGCGGATCTGGTCGAACCCCAGAAAAAGGGACCTCCGCAAAGTCCCCGCCAGGCCTGCCTGCCAGGAAAGCGTGAGTGGCTGCCATGCACCTTCAGCGGCTATTGGATATATTCTGGCTAATTCTGGACAATCTTTCGGCCCCGACGATGATGGAAGGTTTCCCGAATCGAATGTCTGGGCTGGCTCCTCCCTTTACCGGATTTCTTCTTCTCTAAAAATAATCTGGTAATGTTCAAAATTGAGCGGGTTCAGCCATAGCATTAATTGCTTCGGCAGACATAAGGCTCGTCAAAATGTAAAAATTGGTAAAAAAAAATAGATGCAAACCCATTTACATTGCCTTTTGGACTTAAATGGCAGACTGCCTGAGCGGGCAATTGAACCTACGACCTTTGAAACCAAAGGCCGAAGTCCTACCGTTGGCCGTGTTCATTATGACTCAGCTGTATACGACGTCGGCGTTTGGTTTCAAAGGTCGTAGGTTCAATTCCCCGTTCAGGCAGTCTGACATTTAAGTCCAAAAGGCAACGTAAATCGGTTTGCATCTGCATTTGTAAGGCTGTACCGAGCACATTTTTTTCCTGCCGAGTCGATCCCGAGCCGAGCACTTAAAAAACGCCTGGTACACCGAGCAGAACCGAGCCGATTAGTGCTGCAGAGCAGATCCGAGCAACTGTATTAATCAGCACTTGCTAATTCCCAAGCACTCAAGCAGGCTTCGAGAAACAACTCTTTTCATTAAAACAGCCTGCTGTAGCATGCAGGGCACCGTATGACTTGGTAAACCCTATCTCGTCCTATACAAAAATTCTTTTGGTAGTTTAAAGTTTATAAGGTGAGATGATAATGAAATATGCCTTATGCACCAACTATGATCACTTGAAGACGTAAAGAATCGCGAAAAAAATTTTAACCAGACAAATTCTCGCACCAATCGTAGTTCTATCGTATGCCTGTCAATATAGTTTCATTTTTTGGATACTGACAGTAACGAAGATGTGCCTGTATTTACATAAATAAAAATAAAAATTCTAAACCACTGTCAAGAAGAACAGTAGCACTACAGCTACAACAATATTTCTTAATGTTTCGTTGATACTTCAATGATTTAAAAAGCATTGTTAGACCATTGTTGCTTCCGGGCCAATAACTCGGAAAGCGGGTATTCAGATCACTTATAGTGTCCGCATCCTATCTTGAGTTCACCCCAGAACGAACACAGATCATCAATTGTATGTTTTTGGTAGGAGAGTGCCTTGTTGATATCCAAACGGTTACAAAAACAATGGCGGCCGTCGATTAAAGCCGTTCCCTCCAGGAAGACGTAGCCGCTCTTAAATAACTGCAGGACTCAAGATACGCCGTGCAGACAATAATATCAATTCCAGCCAAACCAAAGCCAACATTCTCATAATTTCATAGTTTTGTTTAAAAAAAAAGTTCTCCAAAAGAATTTCGGTTGGGGTGTGGTGTGTGCGTGGGGGAGGAGGGGGTAGGCGATTGAGGAAAAATATGTTGGTCACAAATTAATTACCTGGTTGGCTGCTTGATCCTTTTTCTTCAGTGCTTTAGATTCCACAAGACGCTTGTTATCGAAGTGGCGTCGCATGTTTGCAGTCGCGTGCCAAGACTAGACGCGAGCCGCGCTGCTCGGTTCGGTTAAATGGACGCAATTGTTCGGTATACCGAGCCTGGCCGATCATGCTCTGCTCGGCGAGAATCGGCTCGGAAGCTCGAAATCGGTACTGCCTTAGTACTTATTAAAGAGGTTTAGGATTTGGACATAGTGGATTGTTGGAGTTACTATTTGAAGTGTGTCATTTACCACGCCCACTGAAGCCGAATTTCTCTCACAATAATCTGAGAACGGCAGAAAAGATGTCCGCCCAACCTCAGATTCGATCAGACGACCGTTTTGGTATGGGAGACGGAAAGATTGCTGCATTCCCTTCTTGAGTACATATATGTGGCTTTTAGGGCACCAGCGGGAAAGTTTAAACAGCTTTCAAGTTGGCTGAAGCCTGAAAGCTCGCCCGGATAACCACGACGTGGCCAGTAGATTACCCGGCCCGATAATCACTACGTTTACATGACCACTTCGAAGCGCTTCAGAGCGATGCGCTTCGCGTCCGTGTCGCCTCCGTGGGTCTTGTAAACACCCGTTCGTGGCGCTTTCTCTGTTCGTGGCGCTTTCCCCCAATGCGCTTCACGGAGGTGGTTTCAGAATCCGTATCGCATCGTCTTTGTGCTTGTAAACACTCGCAATCGCATTGAGCCGTTGGAGAAAGCATGGTAAAGATGGCGGACACAGTTACGGCACCCACGTAATTTGTGCTGGTGCCATTCGAATTTTAGGTAAATAAACTGAAAATGAGTGCATGACTAGGAAGACCACTAAGTTTAAATTACATTTGGTTACTTGGGTCTAAGCTGACCTAGTTTACAACATGCAGGGGGTAGAGCAGCGGGGGACTTGCTTACTCTTCGCCAAAGGGACGGCAGGAAGAAAGGGTTTTCCGATCGCACTGGTCGAATCGCCTTCCTTAGCGGATTGGCCCTAATCGCTATCTTTCGTCTTGTAAACAGGTGCCGTTTTTTGATGCGCATTTCAAAGCGTATCGCTAAAATGCGCTTTCTTGTGGCCATGTAAACGTAGTGATTATGGCTGCTACGAAGCGACACTGTCGAGGGCGTTGTTAAGCGGCGGAGGCATGTTTAGCAGGTTAAAGACGGATTTTGTTAGTATACATGGCGACATCTATTGGTAACAAGTGGCAGTTTTCAAAATAACAATTTTAATTTTACGTAGATTTGCGTGACAAATTTGTATTAGCTTTAAAACTGATTTAAAATAATGCTTAAAGGGGCCTCGGACGAACGTCTAACTGGAAAATCGTCTAATGGGATAATATCTGCATAAATAAAAAATCTGCAAAATCATCTAAACGGAATATCGTGTAATGGAAAATAATCTAAACGGAATACCGCATAATGGAAAAAATCATCTAAACGGAATATCGTATAATGGATAATCGTTTAATGGATAAACGTCTAACTGGACAATAATATACCTGCGATTTCTGATGTTATACGTATAACAACATCGAGCGTGGCAGCGCGAGCGAGGCAGGGACATTAGCCGATTTTTCATCATACGAATTTCCTGTTGTACGATTTTCGATTATACGAATTTCGTGTTAAGACTCCTTTCTGTTACTACTGTTATGCGGTATACGTTCTTCCAATTATGCGATTTTCCAGTTAGACTATTACCCCTCGTCTCATAGTTACCAATCGGTGACAGTTGAGCTAATTATCTTCCACTTAAAATAAATAGCGACACGTTTGTGTATCCCGAAAGTGTGTCAAGGGAAACAGCACAGCTACCCAATCGGGCAACTGGCGTTGTTTTGGTCTGTAACTATCACCCTCAACCATGGCCAAAAAACTATCCGACCCGACCTACAACAATATTAAGGGGAGTAGACAAATTTGCGTGACGATAGTTGTCACAGCGGGCCCATTTCTTCGAGGTTTGTTCGGGAAACCGCCAAGCCAATATCATTTTTGGACAGTGAGTCGCGACAACTATTGGCAGCTTAGTGGATTTTTCTTTTTAAATAATATTTTAGATTTTTGCATAGATTTGAGCGACTATTTATAAATGTATTTTTAACTTTAAAGTTTTCACTCAGCCACAGTTTTCTCGGGGGAAAAAAGAGACACTCGTTCATGTATCCAGAAAGTGTTGCAAGGGAAGGAACGTTGGCATTTTTACCTGTCACTGTCGCCCTCGGCTGACAGAAAGCGGCAATAGCACAAATGACGGAATCAGTGGAGCTTATGTCGGCCATATTGTCCAACCTAGTCGCGTATGCTAGATTTCACCCAAGGTCCGGCCGGTACTGTAGTAGAGTCATGGCCAGGGTGACATTACGCATATGGCTGATAATCGGGAATTCCTGGGGTGGAATTCCAACCAGGTAAGTTATTCTCGTTCTTCCCCCTTTTTTTTTTCTCAGATTTCAAGTTTGTATTCGGCTACACGGTCTAGGCTAGGTAACCCTCAATCAGATTTGCTTCTTATTTGCATATTCCACAAGACCAGCTGTAAATGCGGCTGTCTCCTTCAATTTAGAGGGTCCTCTGAAATTTCGAAATTATTATTCCAGTATGAGAAAAATTTACGATGGCTCTCGCCTCCTCCCCTTGAAACCCCCCCTCCCCCACCAATCTCCATTATGTTCCTATGCAATTGGAAATGACAATGATATATCATGGGTTTGTCTTGTACATAATCTGTATGATGCCCCCGAGACGGATTCAGCTTGCCCGAACCTTGGACAAAGGTCGAAGGCTCTTCCATTGCCGATGCAGCAATACTCTTTGTTGAAAGAAAGCGTACACAGAATAAAAAAAAAGGATGACATCAGCTTTGCAATGGCTTGCGGTGTCACCATTTAAAATAGCGGCCATATTGAAGTGGTCTTATGTTGACACTCTGCGCATGCGCCTACAGAAAAGGTTATTATTGTAGCCATGAAGGTTCACGGAGGAAGTTGACCAAACGACCAGTAAAAAGAAACGAAAGGATTATGAAGTGTGTTGGAGAATGGCGTAAAAGGACAAAGGGAGTCTCGCGGGTTAAAAGCCCATTGCCAGAAATCATGTTTATGCAAGGAGCAGAGGAGGGGTTAAAGGGTTAAACTTGAGGAACAAGCAGAGGACGATGCGGAATGCTAATAAGCAGACTGTCGGGGGACGGAGGCCTTTTACAAGGTTGATGCTGGGACATAACGAGTTGTAAAATAAACTACGAATGACGGAGGTCCCATTTTTCAGTTTTTTAAACTCGTACGCCTGTTAAAAAGTTTGTTAAGATTATAGTATACAGAGGCCAAGTAATTTATTTAGATTCGTGTGCATTCGGGTCCTTCCTCGAGCATTTTTCCCCCACCCGCCCCCTCAAAAATGGCAGTGGCCGCACATTCCCCCTTAGGTCGGACATTTTCTCCCTAGATATCTTCCCGTCGGACATTTTCTCCACAGGAGAAAAAAATACTTGTAGAAAAATAAGTTTAATTTTCATTTCAAATTAAGTACAAGTTATTTATTTGGCTTACTTTGCGAATGCACGTATATTGAGCACACAAGTAAATTGCGTATGATTGAGGGCACGCTATCAGAATAAACCGTATAGGCCGTGCTCACATCTGGCAGTGCATGGTCAAAACTGTGGGGGGTTGGTGGGGGCTCATTTCGCGCGGCAATGATAAACATATTAAAGTCCCCCCCCCCCCCTCAGAAATGCCGGAAATTCACTGCCGGTATATAATAAGAATGAACCTCCTGAGGTGTACACTCGATGTACGGTTTATTCCGTCTGGACACTCATTGTACGATATGTCAATTGCCAATTTTAATGTAAATATATTTACTGAAAATGAACGAATTTTGCTTTGAAAGGTGTATGTCTTAATTGTGGAAAGTGTCGGGTGGGTGGGTGAGGGGGGGGGAATCCGGAAGGAGGAAGTCAGGGGGGCAAATGTTCGATTACTTATATTTCCGGTACTTTGTACCCATAAATCTTCGGAAGCACGGCACGTAGCCTAATGCTTAGACAGGCAAACATAATTTTCAGTGTAATGATATTGGTCAACATTATCACCCCTTACTCCGCACTAACACTCTTCATGAATTTTCCTCATTCATACTCCTCACTAATACTCTTCATTCAGGTCAATTTTCGACTTGGAACTATGCCTATAAACTTTTTTTTTAATGAAATAATATAAGCACGTAATGATTAAAAATGGAAATCCAGTAGAGTGCAAATAAAATAAACATTTTAACAATTTAAAATAAACAAAACGAAGTCCAACAACGTTTTGTTTTAAAATAAACAATTTGAAACGTTTTGAAGCAATCCCCCGCTCCGTTATCAAGCAACAAAAAAGATACGGCTAACACTTTAAAATCCACAAAAAAACGTAAAAACTCGAAATCACAAGAACAAAAATAATAAATAAAATGAATGGATGAGGCAGCTTAGAAACTGCCAGTAGGAAACTTGACCTCTTCTTGACTTTTTACTCGACTGACTTGACTTGACTTCTCATTAGCACTAGTAGGCAAGGGGTCAGGTTCCCTACTGGCAGTTTCTAAGCTGCCTTAAGTCTGTTTTAAGCCTCTTGCCTGCTGGTGCAGGGGAGAAGTCTGCTCCAGCAGGCAAGGTCAGGTTCCCTACTGACAGTTTCTAGCTGCCTTAAGTCTGTTTTAAGCCTCTTGCCTGCTGGTGCAGGGAAGAAGTCTGCTCCAGCAGGCAAGGTCAGGTTCCCTGCTGGCAGTTTCTAAGCTGCCTTAAATCTGTTTTAAGCCTCTTGCCTGCTGGTGCAGGGAAGAAGTCTGCTCCAGGAGGCAAGGTCAGGTTCCCTACTGACAGTTTCTAGCTGCCTTAAGTCTGTTTTAAGCCTCTTGCCTGCTGGTGCAGGGAAGAAGTCTGCTCCAGGAGGCAAGGTCAGGTTCCCTGCTGGCAGTTTCTAAGCTGCCTTAAATCTGTTTTAAGCCTCTTGCCTGCTGGTGCAGGGGAGAAGTCTGCTCCAGCAGGCAAGGTCAGGTTCCCTACTG
>JAHWFP010182092.1:12329-24041 GCA_023313725.1 Lithobius niger
AGCATGAGGAATCACAGGGCCCTTCTCTTTCCGAAAATGCCAGGGGTTGCTGACTGAGGTCTGGATCGAAGCCGGGGACCTCTTGCACGTGAGATGGACAGCTAACCATCAGGTATCAGGACAAGTGATCGACACCTAGATGATCGACGGACGAGGTGATCGACAGCCAAATGATCGACATGGACATGTGATCTACAGGAAATATGATCGACAGGACAAGTGATCGACAGGACATGTGATCGACAGGAGGTGATCGACAGCCAAATGATCGACATGGACATGTGATCGACAGGACATATGATCGACAGGACAAGTGATCGACAGGACACAAGATCGACGTCCAAGTGGTCGACAGGACATGTAATCGACGGACTGTGATCGAACATTGTATACATATATTAACACTACTATTTTAACTATACAGGGTGAGGCAAAAGTCTGGTCACACGCAAATAACTGCTGATAAAATGGTCCTACGTTAATTCTGAAGACATATTTGTAATGTAAGTCAGATATGGGGAAGCTAATGAAGATATTTTCAATGACCTTGAAAGCAGCATTCAAGGTCATCTGCATTCTATCTCCCAAACGGAGCAAGATAGAGCAAAAAAGTGAATTACAAAGTTGTACACGAGCATCAAACATGATAAACTGCGAAAACAGATAGAAAATTGGAGCATAATTGCAAAAGTTATAAGGAAAATAATATAGCAAAAAAGTTTTCCCTGAACGTTTTAACTGTCATGCAGTGAAGCTTAGGGGCTGCCTCTACAGGATAGTGCACATATGTGATCCAAGTCTTTCTAGCGTCTATTAATGCAAGTGAACGAGTGAAATTCAAAAAAACAATGGCAAAAAAAAAATGTAAAAACAGAAAGTAATCACATACCGAACGTGACTTTCTGTGTTGTGAATGATAGCTCATTACTTTAGGCCTAATCTGTATCAGTTTTCGTTTACTGGAATCTGAAATTTAACTGCACTCACTGGGGGCTGCAGAAAAGACACGGAACGCATCCACTCGCTTGTAGAGGCAGCCCCTAAGCTTCACTGCATGGCAGTTAGAACGTTCAGGGAAAACTTTGTAGCTATTTTGTTTTCCTCGCAACTATTGCATTTATGCTCCGATTTTCAATCTAGTCATCTAGTCATCTAGTCATTGAAAATATCTTCATTGGTTTCCCCATATCTGACTTGCATTACAAATATATCTTCAGAATTAACATCGGACCCTTATATTGGCAGTTATTTGCGTGTGACCAGACTTTTGCCTCACCCTGTATACTATAAAACTATACTAATAATAAATAATATTCACATAAAAACAGGTGACTGCTGTACTCAAATGGAATGAAAGCCCCCCCACCCAAAAAAAAACGACATGGACCAGTAAACTAGATTGGCATTTCCATTTCATAAAGTTCTAAGAAAAAAAAATGTTTAATCAATTTCGGCCAAAAAAACATGCTATCACCCCAAAACTTAATGTTATCTTAATTTTTTTTTAAATGTAAATAAATTTTAATAAAACCTCCGCTCATGCATAAAAATAAATCAATATCGGCCAGTAGGTAGCCACCATGAAGACTTTTCACCGTTGCCATTTTTTCGCCTATAATCTCGCTGGTCTGACAACACTCCAATTTATGCTGTTTTATTCGAGGATATTTAAATTTGTAATTTAATTAAGTTACTTTTATTTGCGAGTTGTCATTTTTTTTGCTAGGGGGAGTTTGGAAGAGTTAGGGACGAGTCGATATTTTGTCAGTAATTCATTCGATGAAAAGAAATTTACTCTTAATACAAAGTCCCCATCCGCCCACTCCCCCCCCCTCCCCTATACCCCTCCCGGATAAGTAAAATTTACTTAAAGGCCGGTTGCCACCAAATTAGCATTGCAGCATCTAGGCCCATCGAGTTCTTTCTCGCAGATTAACGATACTGTTGTCACTAGATGGCATCACGGAAAAATATAAAGAAATCTCCTGACGCCATCTAGTGACATTAATATCGTTAAGCTTTACAGCTTCTTTCCAGGTGCACGAGGACGTACCAAATTTTTACTCGATAATTAAGGAGTCACGTGGCTTGTTTGTTGCGTTTAAAAGTTTTGCTTTGCTTTGCTTCCTGCGAGAGAGAAACTCGATAGGCCTAGATGCTGCAATGCTAATTTGGTGGCAACCGGCCTTTAAGTAAAATTTAATTAAATTTAAAAAATATACACAATGTTCGATCACAGGCCGTCGATCATTTGGCCGTCGATCACATGTCCTGTCGATCACGTGGACGTCGATCCCCTGTCCTGTCAATCACTTGTCCTGTCGATCATATGTCCTGTCAATCACATGTCCATGTCGATCACTTGGCTGTCGATCACCTGGTGTCGACCAGTTGTCCGTCGATCATCTGGGTCGCGATCACATGTCCATGTACCAACCATTAGGCTACCTTGCCCCATAACCGTACAAAGGGACAATGAAAAATGTCCAACGTGCAAATTTCAGGGGCCATTAACAAACCAAACACTACATCCGGTAACATCTGATTAGTTATGAATCGTCGACTCGAAACCTATTTGTGGCTGGTTCACACTTCGAAACTTCAAAACGTGCATACAAATTCTTGGAATAAGACCAGTTCTTAATGCTTGCAAAGTATGACGTAAGGCGCAAAGTATGACGTAAGACTAAAAAAACAAAAAGTCCTGAAAATTAATGAAACAAGAAAACCACTTTAAGGTGTAGTGCTAATAGGTTGTAAGCAGGTATGCTTCCTGGTGTTTGACTGTGGTGCCGCTTATGCGGTTCGTTAGTACACCTTCGATGGGGTTTTCTTATTTCCGTGATTTTACGGATTCCTTGTTTTAATTTAATCTTACAGCCAGATTATCATGTATTTTTAGCCGTTTTTCGCTTCATTAATGTCGTTGGTTTTTGTTAATTAAATATAAGAGAAAATTTGTTAATGTCCGGATTGTATGTTGAGAAGTTGTTGCTCCGCATCAGTACTGTAACCATAAACTGTAACAATGGTGACGAATGATGGAGTAAAAAGCATGGTAATACATGATATGAAGGCAAACCAAGCAGTGCTACATAAAAATACAAACAACGTTTCGAAAATTATCAATTTTCGTCTTCAGGTTAGCAATAAAATTAAAGCATGGCAAAAGCCACTAAGTCAACCTATATTAAAAGCATAAAACAGATATTTAAAACGGATAAAAACCACCAATTTCTCCCCTCAAAAGAGGTAGAAATGGCAGCCGAAAAGCAACAACCCACCTGCTCCGTTGGGATGCCTGCACGTCGCAAGGCAAGGTGTATGCAAAACCCCCAAAACGCCCCCCCTCCCCCCCTTCGAGTTTCATTACTCTGCCTTACTTCAAAGGTACCTCTGAAGTCCTTAAGAAGAAACTTAACATCAATAACATCCGACTTGTTTCAAACAGCCACCAAAATATTAAGCAGCTGACCATGCACCATGAAAATAAAAACAATAACAAATCAGACGACATGCTTTCCACACGTAATACTGTTTATCGAATTCCCTGTACGGAGCCAACCTGTAGGACAATCCCTTCAAAAACTTAAGGAACGTATGGCATCCCATAAATCAAACTTCAAATTAAAAGTTGAATCAAATTCTTTAGTGCAACACTGCCTTTCAACAGGCAAGTCGCCAGACAAATACGCAACAGGCCACACCCCCGACTTGGACAAGGTCCAAATCTTGTTTCGAGAAAAATACACCAGGGCACGAATTAATCTAGAAACGTTGGTCATCCATACACATACACCACCTGTACATAACCACTTGGTGCCAGATAATAAATTTCTAAAAGAATATTTTCCTGTAATTAAATCACTTTAACTCGACTCTTTTGCCAGTCATATTGTAAAACCAACATAACGAATGCATCACAACTTTGCAACACGTGACCCCGATTTGCATACACCTTGCTTTGCTACGTGGCATCCCAACGGAGCAGGTGGGTCGTTGCTTTTCGGCTGCCATTTCTGCCTCTTTTGAGGGGAAAAATTTGTGGTTTTTATCCGTTTTAAATGTCTGTTTTATGCTTTTAATATAGGTTGACTTTAATTGACTTTAATTTTATTGCTAACCTGAAGACGAAAATTGATAATTTTCGAAACGTTGTTTGTATTTTTATGTAGCACTGCTTGGTTTGCCTTCACATAACAATACCTACCTTTTTTCTGAGTAGTACCTTAGGACTTTGCCAGTGCAGCTGGATAGTAGATTAGATTAGGTTAGATTAGATTAGATTTGTTTGGCAGCGTTAACCAAAAGGGATTTTCTGCTTCACACAAAAAGAAAATTTAAAAATACAAGAGTTTAAAAAAAGGAACGACAAAAGACTATCATTAGAACCAAATTTACGAACACTACAAACAATTTATAATAATATTAATAATAAGACATTTATTGCCACATGTAAGAGGTAATGCGAGAGGGAAGGATATCAAGTTAATACCACTGACTCCCCACCGCAAGAAATTAAAAAAATAAGTAGAGTTTCTACAATAAAAGCTACAATACAATTTGAAAAAGCTTAAGAAAAATGCATAAAACTAAAACGGATGAGAAAGGGCACCCAAGTCACAACAGCTAGAACAACAATCAAGGGCAATGTTCAGGTCTCGACAGAAAGGCCTTAAGGTTACAATCGTTAATCATTCTTTTAAACATGGTTAGTGAGGATGCCGAGACAATGCTGTCGGTAAGTGTGTTCCACACTGGCACCACATTAAGAGAAAAAAAGGACTTTCTACAGTTAAGTTTAAATTTAAGGGTCACAAGCTTGAGGCAATTGCCCCTGGTACGAATATAAGTGCTGAATTCAAATAGTGGTAGATCATGTGACAGCAAGCAGTGGACAATCCCCAATGTCAGAATCAAGTCTGCTTTTAATCTTCTCATTTCGAGTGAGTTAAGCCCAAGTAACCCGAGGCGTTAGCAGTAGGATAATTTATTCAAACCGGGTAGTGTCTTTGTAAAACGCCTCTGAACAGACTCAATTCTTGTATGTCGTTCTTCTAATGTTCTTTCTTTTGTCAATTTATATACAAATACCGAAACTAAATGTCAAATTAATCCGAAAATCCGAGTACCAACCATTCTAAACAATAATGTAGACTAGTAAAAACGCTTGCTAATGCTCGCTCATTCAGGGGCGTCTTGCTTCGCTCGAGGAAATTTCTTGTTGCAACTCTTATGCTGCTGACAAACATTTCCACGCAAAAAAAATCAGTGAAATGATCAAGCAATTGATCAGAGTGTAGTATGCGTTTTTCGTAAGACTTCAATTAGATTTTTCATTGTTGCATTCAGCAGGTAAAAATTGGCATACCCGCCCCCCCCCCCGAAGTTAAGCAGCATTGGGCTGGATTGATACTTGGGTGGGTGACCGCCTGGGAATCTGGCTGTTGCAGAGGCCTTAGGGCTTCGGGCAGATGACCAGGAGTGGTTAACGCTCGTTAAACCCTTTGAACCCTTTGTAAAAATTGGCGTAAAAACTTATACACCAATCGAGGACCAATAAAGAATTGGGGTCATTTTTGTGCTTCTTCCAGAGGGGAAAAAATAATAGTTTAAAACTATTTAATTACGTCAACTTATTGTAATTTACAGAACAGTTATACAAGTACACAATATCTCCAGAATACAAAAAAGAAGACATTGCAAAGAAAATCGAAGATACATCGAAAGACGAAAGATATTTCATTTGCGAAGTCATGCGTAAGTTTTAATTTTGTTTAGATTTAGTTATTAGTTCTGTATGCTGTAATAGAAAGCACTATAAAAAGCCGTAAGCCAACTATCTCGGTCACTCAGTTCATTTGTTTTGAAATCAGGTTGGTAATTGGCAAGAAAATCTATCTACAAAATTAGCAAATCTGTCAAAAAAATGTTTTAAAGGTTTCAGTGCAAAGCAGCAGAATCGCACACAAAAAAAAGAGTAACTTTTTTTATATAAATTACACTCGTAAAGAATCTAAAATGCTGGTTGTAGCTGGTATGGTTACTAAATTAGTGACAAATTAATAATATGTGGAGCGACTTGTGAAAAAAAATCAAACACTTTGCGTTTTAGCCCTTTATCTGCCTTTACCTTAAAGTAACGTGTAACTTCATTGAAAGACTTTTGTTTACAGCCAGCCCAGGATATCATGATTTTTTTTTTAATTTTGACGAGCCTTATGTCAGCCGAAGAAATTAATGCTTGTATGGCTGAACCGGCTCAATTTTGAACATTACCAGATTTTTTTTAGAGAAGAAGAAATCTGGTAAAGGGAGGTGCCAGCCTGGGGATTCGACCCGGGAAACCTCCGATCATCGTCGGGGCCGAAAGATTGTCCAGAATTAGCCTGAATACATCCCATAGCCGCCAGTCCTGGCGGGGACTTTGCCAAGGTTCCCATTCCAGGGGTTCGACCAGATCCGCAATCCTCCAGCAACCAGGCTGAGCTGTCTCACTGCTCAGCCACGATGACCACTAAGGCTGTAAACTAGACAGTGCGATTTCTCGCATTCTCATCACAAGTATATGGAATGTGGCCTCGGCTGTTGTTTCCTTTCCTAAAGTGTAGTGCTGAAATAACAATGCAGAAGTGATTGTACAGAGTATTTTTAAAAGTAGTTTCTACATTACATTAATTTATTGAATCTCTGAAATGTCGTGTCTAGCTTGTACCACACCGCCACCAACCACAGACGACACTTTGCACATCAAGCTGAATGACTCCCAACAAAAGAATGGCTTCTATGTCTACGAATGTCAGGAGGGATTCGCCGCATTAGACAAGGAACAAGCGAATGCTACGTGTGTCAAAGGTTCGTGGGAAATGCCGAGTCTAAAGGAACTAAACTGCTCCAGTAAGTTATTTAAATTTTACATATCATTATTCTGTAATTGTTGCTTGATAACACTAATTAATCAAGGATACAGTTATGTGGTACAAGCTTTTAAATTCCACTTAACGGTCGTGATATGGTCACTAATTAGTATTTGGTGGACATACGCATACACAATTATAAACATGCTCGAAACTATATTTACAGCTTCTTCAAACCGAAGTTATAATAATATAATAAATTTCAGTTTATTCCACCATCAAGGTGGAAGGAATACGGAAGGGCGTTGAGCCTCTGACACTGTTCCCACAAATTTAAAAGGAGCAAGTATTTTCTTCATTAATTTCTAAGCTTTTAGGAGCTTAAGGAAGTGGCCACCTTAGGAAAATGGTTAGATGTTCGTTTTTAAGTAGCCCACGGAAATACGTAACTGACCGACGGACACGGTGTTGGCTTAAAGGACATTCCAAATAAGAACCACACCGACTGAAAAGAAATTCAGGCGGTAGTCAAGATGCGAGCAAGGAACAGTCAACTTCCAATCAAGTCCTCGTACCCTATTCGTGCTGTGCACGATCAGAAAACGGTAGGTCGACACCAATAAGACTGTGTAAAATCTTAGATATGGGACTCGATCGGGGTACTTAATTCCTCTAAAACCGGGAAGATTATTTGTTTAGCTCTGTTGGACCTGTTCCACAAGGTTAATATCCTTGCCCAAGTATGGAGACCAGACTGGGGTTGCATATACCAAAAATTGGACGCACGCGGACACCTTAAATGCCCAAATTTTAGTAGCAATAATCCTAGACGTAAAACACCTGTTAACAAGGGGAGGCACATAATGATTGAGCGAAGTGAAATTTATTTGTTACCATAAACAACACAAGACAGTGTGTAAGTCAGTGTGTGGAAAAATATGATTGAAGAAACATAATTTATCAAAGCATGGGCATGCACGAGAGAATAAACCGTACCAATGTTTCAAACGAAATATCCATCACCACTTCAGCTTCAACGTGTGTGAAATGTGTGCAGAACGTGATTTGACATGCAACAGACAGTAGGCAGCATCTATGGAATGAAATGCAATCATATCCCAGTAAAATCCATCATAGAAACAAACAATGGGCACTCCATTTAAAAGTGATAATCTTACGCCGTGTGAAGCACTAGCTTGGCTAGCCAATCTGTAGTATATACAAAACGTTTATCTCGGCCAAAGCGGCCACTGCCTCTGGGACGAGGACGGAGAGTTCGGGGATCTCTATCGATGAAAAAAGGGCGAGAGTAACAATCAGTAACAAACGACTGCATGCAACCGCATTACCAGATAACGAAAAGTGGTTAAACATTTTTGAGGATCAACAATTCAGGTGCACGAGGGTCATGCAGCATCATTATCAACCCAGCACGAAAAGTGCACAAACATATGCTGAATACACACCCGTGACGAAATCAACACCCAGTTTTGTTTTGTATAACAGCCGAAACTGGAAATAAGAAGCTGTTTACACTGCCTTCTACGGGATTTTAAAGGACACAACAGAAATAGCAAAGCAAAGCAAAGCAAAGCATAATGGGATTCGGTACAAATATGAAAAATAGTGAAAAGTAGTGAATAAGTGAAATTGTCAGCCATCAGAGTAAGACTGATGTCATTTGGGTTCACTATAGGCATAGCCAGTGCCATTACTGCTTATTTAATGACCGAATATACGCCTTTGCATCATGTGTGACGGCCTCTTATGTAGCCGGACGGGAGTATAGAGAAAGGGACCAAACCGTACCAATGTCTCAAAAGACACATCCAACACCACACGATCTTCAGCCGGTGTGAAGAGCCCGTAGAAACAAATACCCATTAGGCTATATTGCTAAAATGTGTACACAACAGATAGGTGCATGTCAACATCTTACCAACAAATTATAAGTATAAATAATTACTTATGAAAACGTGTCATAACATGGATTCGTGAAAATTTATTGTGCTTCCATTAGCCCTTTACGGGTACTTTTAAATTTTTTAAAGTTTATTTTATTTATTTTAGGGCTTGCCCAACTTTTGACTACCGACGTTTTAAAATTTTGCTTTTTCCGAGGTATAAGCAGTCTTCTCAACTGGTTATCGCTCTGTTGCCACCAAATGTAGGGTCATAGTCCTAATCAATTACCCTAACCAGATTGATAGCTTCTAAATCATTGCCTCCCTGGACAGAGTCTTCTGGATTCCCTTCCAGTTACAACTTGTATCTCTGCCACCACCATGTCTTGAAGAAGGAAAAGTAGATTCTTTGCATATTTAAGCCGATTTAATGGCAAAGCCAAGTAAAAACTTTTACAATAAAACATACAGTTCGTACTTCACATGAAAAATAAACATGAATCCAATCCTTTGGTCGCACAAATCAATAGTACAGTTCTCTTTTGATATTTTCTTCTCAACACAGTAGTCTATGCCACCTACAGCTATCCATAACACTGCTCGTGGCGTATGCTTACTTCTAGCTATGCACTATCTACAAAGTTAAACTATCATTAAATCTGCGAAGTGAAACTGTGTATGCACAGAAGCACATCAAATTGCAGAATCAATCATTAATGTCCAAAATTAGGTTTCAACAGGTTGCCCAAGTGTGATGTGAAAGGTTAACCACAGAAACGCGAGATATTGGCCACTACACTCACAGACCAACTTTAGGGTCACCAGTACCAAATCTTGCAACATTAAGTTTCCTTATTCGCTTTCGCTGCCAACGACATTTAATTAAAAAAAAAAACTGTGGAGAACGATTTGACTGTTTGCGAAGGAGAGCACCATGAAGGCAATTAGAGATGACATATCATAAAGGGTTGAGTTAAGTATGCACAGTCAAGTCGTTTAGGTTTATGCGCGTTATAGTGTCGATGAACTTCCAAACGCAGACGTTGAAGAGTCAGTTTTATTTTAACAGAATGCCTCGACAACCCGCCTTCTGACTCTACGAGAAATGATGTGACTCAGACCACCGTTAAAGTCGGCAGTGAACTCGTGGCATCATATAAGTGTTCGAATGACAAAGAAATCTTCCCGGATAAGGAACTCGGAGATGTCTATACCATCAAATGCAGTAAAGAAACCAAATTCCAGTGGAACGTCGGTGAGGTGCCGAGATGCAAATCACGTAAGTAGTTTTAAATTATATGTAATTATCATCCAATCTTTTAATCGTACCGGTGTTTCGTTTTATGAAATTACTCAAGATAAGTTACTGAATGCAGACGTGTTAATTGTAGTTTGTTAGCTTGTAAACAGCAATATGAAATCAATTTGTCTAGTTATGTGTAAGAATGGTGTAGAAATGGTGGCCTGCAGTGGCAAGCATTTTTTCAATGGCTTGTAAACAATGACGTCTCACACAATGGCAGAATGAAACTCGGATGTGCTGGAAATTTTTGTAAAAAAATACAATAGCAAAAAAAAAAAAGAAGGGTGGAATGGAAACCATTATTATTATTCAGAATTTATCCATAAGCTATAATTTTGCTGTTGTCCGAATAGCATACCTGGTAAATTTCGTGCCGCTGGCTCATATCGAAGAGTTTTAGAGCTCGCATCATGACGTTTATTTCACTGCGTTGTTACAGCAGACGCAAATATTTAGTGTTTGAATGGAAAATGACCTTTTCCACATTGCTTCCAAGTTTGCTGTGCACTTGTTAAATTGGAACTCTTCATTGTAATGTGATACACAATCTCCATAGGGCTAAAAGCACGTGGAACTCATTTAATAAGAAGTTGATAATTTTTACCTGGTGTGTTTATATGACCGTTCCTCACCTGGTATTTGAATACTTTCTTGTATTTTCTTCGTCAGAATTTGCAGTTTGTTTAGAACTTAACTATTTTGAATAGTTCTAGCAAATATTGAATTTCTTCACAGGCACGATTTTTAGCAGGCAAGCATTTGACAGCAAAATGTTAATTCCCTAACATCTGTTAAGTCCGTCCTTACTAATTTATCCGGTATTCGTTACATTTATTCATTTTGTTGGCATTGGTATAACCCTTTACCGAACAACGTACGGTAAATAACTATTTTTCTGTGACACACCCGAAGCTACAGTAATAACTATTTTCTCTGACCCACTCAAACCCACAGTAATAACTCGTTTTCTCTGACCCACTCGAAGCCACAGTAATAACTGTTTTTCTCTGACCAACCCAAAGCCACAATAATAACTCTTTTTCTCCGACCCACTCTAAGCCACAGTAATAACTCTTTTCCTCTGACCAACTCAAAGCCACAGTAATAACTCTTTTCCTCTGACCAACTCGAAACCACATTAATAACTCTTTTTCTCTGACCAACTCAAAGCCACAGTAATAACTTTTTTCTCTGACCAACCCAAAGCCACAATAATAACTCTTTTTCTCCGACCCACTCTAAGCCACAGTAATAACTCTTTTCCTCTGACCAACTCAAAGCCACAGTAATAACTCTTTTCCTCTGACCAACTCGAAACCACATTAATAACTCTTTTTCTCTGACCCACCCAAAGCCACACTAATAACTTTTTTCTCTGACCCACTCGAACCCACAGTAATAACTATTTTTTTCTCTGTTCCACACGAAGCCGCAGTAATAACTCTTTTTCTCTGACCCACTCGAAGCCACAGTAATACTATTTTTCGCTGACCCACCCTAAGCCACAGTAATAACTATTTTTCTATGACCCACCCTAAGCCACAGTAATAACTCTTTTTCTCTGACCCACTCTAAGCCACAGTAATAGCTATTTTTCTCTGACCCACTCTAAGCCACAGTAATAGCTATTTTTCTCTGACCCACTCTA
>JAHWFP010182092.1:24141-38689 GCA_023313725.1 Lithobius niger
AAGCCACAGTAATAGCTATTTTTCTCTGACCCACTCTAAGCCACAGTAATAACTATTTTTCTCTGACCCACTCGAAGCCACAGTACTAACTCTTTTCCTCTGGCCCACCCAAAGCCACACTAATAACTCTTTTTCTCTGACCCACTCGAAGCCAATGTAATCACCCTTTTTCTCTGACCCACCAGAAGCCACAGTAAACTCTTTTTCTCGGCCCCACTCAAACCCACGGTAATAACTTTTTACTGACTAATGCGTAATGCGAACTTTCTAAAGGGGTCCTCAGGTACCATGAGCAGAGAGAGCTGCAACAGCCCAGTGGCCATCGTCCTTATCTCCAAACCAAACAAATGCTAGTTCGAATCCCACGACTGACCTAACTATCATGTGGCCCCTTAAAAACGTATCAGAAATTAATTCATGCAGTCAAGGGGTAATACACTTTTCTTTACTCCCACCTTAACCTCAAGTTGTGCACAAGTGCTTGTAGGCAACCATTTGAGTGTACGATAAAAAACTAAGTTCCAACGTGTGCCGTAAGCTTCGCGAGCAAAGCGAGCAGCAACAGCCCAGTGGTCAGCGTATTCGTCTCCAAACCAAGGTAATACTGCCTTGAATTCCATGACTGACCTAACCATAACATGGCCCTTAAAAAATATCAGAAATTAATTCATGCAACCAAGAAATTATAGGATTGGGGAGGATAATTTGTAACTCTAAAAAGTCCCTATTGAAACGCATTAGATTCGTTACTGTTAGTTCTGTCCGAGTTTGCAGAGGGCGCCACGTGTTCCATCTGGTAATTTTTACTCAATTTTTAGCTCAAATCTGAAGTAAAATTACTAGGCTAAGTTAAATAATAATTAACTACAAGCTAGTTTCTTTTAGTTTAGTTTAATTTTATGCTGAAAACTGAGTAGAAATTCCCTCATAAAACACGTGACGCCCTCTATAAACTTAGACGGAACTAATAGGAACAAATCTCAGGCGTTTCGCTAGAGGTTTCAGTCACAAATTCTCCACCCCCCAACCCTATAAATATTCTTGATGCAACTAACGGTTAGAAGAGCAAATTTTACGTGCAGCCAATGCAGGAAATTATGAATCGGACTACAGTCTATACCATGCGCAATGGCTGTTTGCTGTGACGTGCACATCACGTGACTGGGCTAGTCCAATCAGACGGCCAAACGGCCGTTGTTCTCGTTCGTCATTGGCTAACTCATGGTGACGTCACAGCAAACAGCCGTTGCGCATGGTTTAGAGTCAGCAAACATTGGAATTTTTGCATGCTGATAAGAAATTTGACTGCGGCTAAAATTAATTTTGTCTTTCTTAAAGTGTAGTATTGAAATAACATTGCAGATTATTGATTGTACAGAGTATTTTTAGAGAATGCATTAATTTCACTTAATCTCTGAAATATTTTGTCTAGCTTGTCCCACACCTCCACCAACGACAAACGACACGTTGCATATCAAGTTGATTGATTCCCAACAAAATTATGGATTGTATGTCTACGGATGTCTGGAGGGATTCTACGCATTAAACAAGGAACAAGCTAATGCTAAATGTGTCAAAGGGTCGTGGGAAATACCAAGCCTCCAGGAACTAAACTGCACCAGTAAGTTATTTAAATTCTAGATGTCATATACTCTACAATTGTTGCTTGATCACACTAATTACTGAAAGATACAGTTACGTGGTGTAGGATTTTGAATTAAACTTACGGTCGTGACTTGGTCACTATGATGTGGAAGACCTAAGCACATACAGAATTATAAACACGCTCGAAATTATTTACAGCTACTATTATTCTAAAGGATTTACTACTACGTACACGATCTAATTTCAGGAGGTCACTGTTAGCAGGAAAACATGCAACCTAGTGCTATAACTTTATTAGAGTCGACTTATTTATTGCTGATCAACATGGTAATTTTTTTGTGTGTTTGATTCTTGCACCATTCTTCTGCAATAACCAATCATCTGTTGACAAACATTTTTTTTCTCTGAAACTGATATCTTGAGATTGTGAGATCATAGTCAGGGTCCCAACGCCATTCGGCCTTTACTCCTTAAAATGTCGGTACTTTACTTCCCTCAACATCTAATTTCGATTCTTAGCACACTACTCCTCGCCGGTGTCTTTTCATTGCCCTAGGGAGACGTCTACACCATTCTTTTCCACATTGGAGGCTCGATTTATTTTGTTGCAAAACCGTCCACTTACAATTTGTACCAATAGTTGATCGTAACGGGAATTTATAATAAGCATTGATTTATTATTGATAACCAAAATAATAACCACAGTCTTCAGTAACCATAAAAAAAGGTCGTCTCGGTTCCCTGTAAAAAACACGATAAAAGACTGGCCAATTTGATTGATGACTTATGCTTAATTTTCATCAACATTGTTTTTCGACTGCACAAAAAACAATCTCAACAGCAATTGCAGTTTTTTACTCTTTAACGTGTGAAAAGATAGAACCAAGTTCACAAACACTGGCTCTGTTAACTGCGCAGCGTTACAAAATGAGACACCAACGCAAGATCCTCACCATCCACTAAATTGCTTTGACAGAAATTTTGTAAGAGACATTTTACTTTCGAAATATTTTTTTTTAAAGGACGTATTTTTCGTAAATACTACATTTGTATTTTCAACTAATTTCCCCTGTAGTGGGTCATACAATTGACTGTGACTGAACATGTTGAAGGCATTGCTTGAAGCTTATTGTTTCAAGCAATAAGCTTGAAACAATAAGCTATAAATGAAACTGAAAATGACATCAATTCGAATGTTAAATTTTTGTTATCCGCCCTCCCTTTCTTCACTATATCCTTCCCACTTCCTGTACCCTTCTCCCGCCCCCCTTCTCTCTTCACCCGATCCTCTCCTCATACAACAAAGGTATAGGTTTGCATCAAGGTGGGAAAAATTGGGTTCTCATAGCGAGAATTCGCCCCGCAGCAAGGGTACAATCTATGTATAATGGAAAACAAAAACGAATTTGTTTGAGGTTTAAGGTAAGGTTTAACAGTACTGTAACTGATCGAAAGTAAGAAGAGGAAAGGAACACAAATAAATTTGTCTGTAAGATTTGAGATACTGCAGTGTTGCTATACTGTTTATTCAACGTAAAACCTTACTGCTGTATCCAACACGTAAATACAATTAAAGCCAATGTCGTCAACTTTCCATTCATCACCCTACTGATTATACGTATATCATTTTGAAAGATTTTCAAGGACTTTTTCAGGCATGAAATTTCATTATTACTTTCCAGGACATTTCCAGGGTTTTAAGGACTGGCATGAACCATAAATTACCTACAGAGCTGTGTGAAGCACACTAAGACGATTAGTTTTTAAACATTCCCCAGCGATGTCGTTTAGCCAATTACAACGTACCAATCATTAACTGATCTATCGTGTGCAAAAGTAAAAATGATAAAAACATTGGCTACAGCAGTAAGGTTTCATTTGGACTAAACAGTGAGCAACACTGCAGTGTCTGAAACCTTACAGGTAATTTTGTTTGTGTTCCTTTTTTTGGTTTTGACTTCGGATTAGTTAACCCTTACCTTAAGCATAAAAAACGAGTTCTTTTTTGTTTTATAATTCGTGCTACTTTGGCGTACCAAGCAGTTTAGATTAGCTTATTTCAACGTTGTGTATCTACATCAACTACGATTAGCTAGAAAGATACACTGTGGTATGATGTCGACTTATAGCATACCTTCGTTAAACCTTACCTTAAACATCAACGGAATAAGTTCTTGTTTTCTAATTCGTGATACTTTGACATAGAAACGAAACAACTTATACACAAACCAATATGAAAATAAACCCTTTAATCTTCAGTCGATGTCTGCAGCTGGCGTTTGCAGATTTGCATTGTTGCATAATAACAATGTTTAAAACAATGTTAAAAAATCAATCTGGTCATTTAGAGCTCCCTAACCACTTGACCAATTAGAAAAGGCCTTATGGAAAGAGCACATTTACAGAGCAATACCTGTAAAATGAGCTAAGAACCAGCTTTATAGGACAAATAGTTTGATCTGTAAAGAGCAAAGTGTAAACGTGTCGTTCCAACTACAAGAACTAGCCAAAACCTTTAATCTTTCAGTCTACGTCCACAGCTGGCGTTTGCAGATTGGCATTATTACATAATAACAATATTTTAAACAATGTACAACAATGAACCTGGGGGTTTAGAGTTACCTAACCACTGAACCACTTGACCAATAAGGAAAGGGCCCATATGCAAAGCAAAACGTGTAAAATGAGCTAATAACCAGCTTCATAGGACAAACAATTTGATCTGTAAAGAGAATAGTATAAACGGTTCGTGTCATCCACAAGAGCTAGCCAAAACTTTTAGTCTTCAGTCGACGTTTGCAGCTGGCGTTTGCAGATAGCATTATGCATAATAACGAATGTTCTAGTCAATGTAAAACAATCAATCTGGTCATTTAGAGTTCCCCAACCGCAGAACCACTTGACTAATTTGGAAACGGTCCATCTACAGAGCAAAACGCGTAAATGAGCTAATAACCAGCATTATGGGACAAACAATTTGATCTGTAGAGTGCCTATTAGAAACGAGTCGTTGCCAACCACATGACAAACCAAAAAACGAAATTCATGGTTTCTGTCGGGTCGAGATCTCCAATTACCTTTGGGGGATTTTAACGAATTTTGGTATGGTGATAGAAAACTCTGGCAAAATGGCCATTGCCGCTGTACTGGAGAGAACGGGGAGTCGGAAATTTCTATCGATGAAAAAGAACGAGCGTAACGATCAATAACAAACGACAACATGCAACCGCATTACCAGCCGATGAAAAGCTGGAAACAACACTTTTTACGATCAACAATTCAGGTGCACGACAGACATGCAACAACAGCATTTTCAACTCACCCGTAAAATGCACAAAAATACGCTGAAAGAAATTAAATTCCCGTGAGGAAATCATCTTCCAGTTTTGTTTGTACTTTCAGGGAGGGCAAACCCAAACTGGAAATACGAAGTTGTTCCCAGTCCCTGCTGTAGGGCAAAGTGCAGTGGGATTAAGTACAGAAATGAAAAAAAGTAGGGAGGCCCGAACGGGTGGTGGAAGTCGAGGCGGGGAGGAGGGGAAGGCAAGGGGACAACGCAAAAATGAGAAAAGGAGGGGAGAGCTACTGAAGGGGGATGCGCTGGTTTAGTGAGAAAAATCCGCTCTTGTTAAGCATAAAAGTAAGACAGGAGTCATTCGGGCTCGCTAAGAAGAGCCAGAGCCAAGGCTTATAGAAGAATAACCTAATACGTGTTATGTGGCGCAGATACATTGGAGCGATTCAGTATGGAGTGTGCGCAAGAACGTGACTGAAGACACTTAGTTTGGTGAAGCATGCAACCGACGAAAAGTTGGAGCGACTGAAGGGGGATGTGCTGATTGAGTGAGCAAAGTGAACGAAAATCAGCGTTTGTTAGCCATAATTAACACGAGATATTGGGCATTACTTACACAAACTAATCTTTTCAACTGTTATCAGTTCATTCAGTAACGTGTCTGACTCTAACGGTTCTGCTGTCTAGAGCGATAGGTCACCAGTACCAAATCATGCAACATTAAGTTTAATAGTATGGGGTTTTGCTACCATGGGCATTTTAATTAAAATACTGTGACCAACGATTTCACTGTTTGCGAAGGAAAACAAAATAAACGCAATTAAAGTTGTCATATCGTAAAAGGTTGACCTTAAATACGCATTGTAGGAATATACACGTTAGCATCGATAAAATGTCTCATCGTTTTACTGCAGCGCTTTAGAGCCGATGCATTTCTCAATATAGACCCTAAAAAGTGAGTTTTATTTTAACAGAATGCCTCGACAACCCACCTACTGACTCTACAAGAAGTGATCTGAGTCAACCCACCGTTGCAGTAGGCATTGAACTCGTGGCGTCTTACAAGTGCTTGGATGAAAACGAAATCTTCCCAGATAAGAAACTTGGAGAAGAGTATTCCATTAAATGCAGTAAAAAAACCTCCTACCAGTGGAACATCGCTGATGTGCCGAGATGCAAATCATGTAAGTGGTTTTAAATTGTTTGGAAATATCTTCCATTCTTTTATTTATACCGTTTCTTTCTGTGTGAAGTTACTCTACCAAGATAGGTTCCTAACACAGACATTTTCATTAATTTACTGACTCTCTAAAATATTTTCAGCTTGTACCACACCGCCACCAACCGAACTTAACACTTTGCACATCAAGTTGATTGATTCCCTACAATGCAAGGGATTCTGTGTCTACGGATGTATGGATGGTTTTTACGGATCGGACAAGGAACAAGCGAATGCTACGTGTGTCAAGGGGTCATGGGTAATGCCAAGTTCAAAGGAACTAAACTGCTCCAGTAAGTTATTTAAATTCTACATACAGGGTGGTCCACACAAAACTGAAGACCCAAGATTTTCTAAGTCCAACTTTTCGAGTTAGCATCCCTCAGAACCAGGAGAGGACAGAAATCTTCCCGTTTCATAAGCTTTGATTTCTGACGTATCCTGGTTCTTAGGGGTGCTAACTAGAAAGTTGGACTTAAAAAATGTTTGGTCGTCAGTTTTTTGTGGACCACCCTGTTTAATCTATTCTGCAGTTGTTTGGACACACTAATTACTGAAGGATACAGCTACGCGGTATAGGATTTTGAATTCTACTTACTTGGGTCATTAATTAGGAAGCGTACTTGAAACTATTTACAGCTTTACTTCTTCAAAAGAAGTTACTACTACGTATGGGACCTCATTTTTGGAGGCCGCTGTTAGCAGGAAAAAAAATCAACCTAATGCTAATACATTTTTAGAGGTACGAATGAAATCGGTGTTTGATTCTTGTACCATTTCTTCTGCAATAATGGTGGGAAATATTGGCTCTGTAACCAACGAGTTGTTTTCTCTTCCTGTTGTAGAAAAGGCTATATTTACCTGTTAGATGCGCGTATACGTTTTTGTATAGATTTATACCAACAGTTATTTTGCTGAAGTCAACCAGAATTTTTTTTCGGACTACACACTAGTATTCACCCAAACTTATCGTTTGTAACAAAGCATCCACCGCCCCTAAAAGCTATTGTTCTTAGTTACGAGAATGGATCCTCCTTTCATCAACATTGTAATACCTCTTCTTGACAAAAAAAAAACATTGTTCCCTTGGTGCCTGGGACGTACCATTGTTCCCTTAGTGCCTGGGCATATCATTGTTCATCTTCCTTTGTTGTTGTGGCCTGCAAGCTGTGGAATAAAGTAAAGTATCGTGAACCCGAATTTCTGTACTGTTGTGCGATTGTCTCATTTTTTTTTATTTAAGTTTTTTTCCCCTCATTAAAATGAAGTTGGGCAGTAGCAATATGTTTTTGCTGCTTAGCTGAAATGAAAATAGCAAACAGACCACCATTTTAAAATGGGCTAAGGCGAACTAGTGATGATGCTTTCCAGTTATTCTCCCCTCAGTACTTTTGTCTCGTATGCTGTAAGATGTTACCGTGAGGAATGAAATTCCAGATGTGGATTCGTATTTGGCTTTCTTCTCCGTCGTATACCTGAATCGTAAAGGGACTTACTGCGAACTTCAACGTCCTGAGCCTACCTAAACACAGATAGAGAAAAAATAAATAAATTGGTAATAACTGGCAACCCAACCCCCAAGTAAATATAAACCCAGTATAGACCAGAAATACGAATGTTTCCAATTCTCCTTTATTTCTTTCCTAAATACTTAAGTGGTAGATGAAAAATTCCTTTTCTTCTGGTAATTACAAGTGGTCGCTGTGCAAGATCCTTCAATGGCATCAATCGACAAGCGTGAGTTGCTCGTGACTGAAAATGGGGCAACATCTTTAAAAATAAAGAGAGATCTAGTAAGATCGAGTTCCCCAATGCTCGCACCCTATTCTCCGAACGTGGTAGTAGACTCTCGTTACAGAAAAATACTACTGAAGAAATGTTTACCAATACCTCTCCAAGCGCCAGGGAACCATACAAAACCGCCAACAAACGACAAATATGGAACATCATCATCATCATTGCTTAGAAACGTCTTAGACGGAGTACAACTTGCCTGTGAGGGGCCATAACTTTATGGGAACATGGCTGAAACAGGGTTATGGCGTTACACAGGATGCCTGGAAAACATAATTGGCAAGGTATAGCTTGGGAAGAATGGTGGTTAACTCCCTCAAGTTCTAGGTGGGTTGCGTCATCCGAACTCGCCAGAGCTCACCGTTCGGCAATACCTTTAATCAGAGGGGGTGATGCTCAACAGCGACAGGTTTATCGGGACTTCCTTAAAAACTGCTCAATCAGCACACGACCGCAGCTACTTCCTCTCCTGGGTTTTTTCTAGAGACACTTTTTTTATTTAATCTTTTTTTCTGCTCCTTACAATGAAGTTAGGCAGTCGCGTATATTTTTCTTACTTAGTTGAAAGGAAATTAGCTACCTGGCCACCAGTAACATTTTTTAAAAATAGAAATGAAAAAAATTGGAGTGTTGAGTGTTTTTTATGAGATACTTGTGTAGTTATTTCAGAACAGCAAATCGGTATCCCCCACCAACCGCAGCCACCTTTAAACGATAGCCATGGATATCTTATGGATATGTTTTTTAATGGGTGATTCCCGATGCCCAGTGGATATCTGGTGGATGTGATGTTTAAAGAGTAATTCCAGTACATCCAATGGATATCCTGCAATCGCTAAACAACGTCCATGGATGTCCTACGGATATAGTTACTTAAGGGAAGACTCCAACTAGTGGATATCCCAGCCACCACTGAAAGAAGTGAACGGATATCTTATGGATGTGATTTTTGAAGTTTAATTCCAGTACATTCAATTGATAGCCTTGTACGCTCTAAAATACGTCCATGGATATTTTATGGATATGTTTTTATGGGCGATTTCACATAACCAGTGGATATCCCAGTCACCTCTAAACGACGTCCATGGTAATCTGGTGGATGTGCTGTTTAAAGATAATTCCAGTACATCCAATGGATATCCTTGCAACCTCTAAACGATGTCCATGGATAACTTACGGATATGTTTTTTATGAGACATTACAGGTATCCAGTGGATATCGTCATGATCTCTAGCCAACGTTAGGTGGATATCTTACGAATGTGCTGCATCACGTTCCAGCCCTGGGACATTTGGATGCCTAATAGATATCCATGGGACGCAAATGAGTATCTTCCATGGGTGACATCCATTCGATATTCACAGGACGTCAGTGTGCTGTGTAGGAATACGCCTTCCATGGTTCGCCAAAAAAGCGTGAGATATTGACCATTACACGCACAAACTAATCAAGTAAGAATCTTTCCAACTGTCATCAGTTCATCAGTTCATTGTTCGAAGGCCACCAATACCAAATCTACAACATTTAAGTTTCCTTACTGGAGCTCGCTACCAACGACATTTAATTAAAAGACTGTGGAGAACGATTTGACTGATTGCGAAGGAAAGCAAAAGCGCAGTTAAAGATGGCGCATGATAAAGGGTTGAATTTAAGTACACAAACTTAAGTCGTGTAGGACTATGCACGTTATAAGATCACTGAACTGGCGCATCGGTTTACTGCAGTGCTTTCGAACGGATGCACTTACAAATTTAGACAATAAAAAGTGAGTTTTATGTTAACAGAATGCCTTGACAACCCACCATCTGACTCTACAAGAAACGATGTAACTCAGACCACCGTTGCAGTAGGCAGTGAACTCGTGGCATCGTACAAGTGCTTGGATGAAAAATACATCTTCCCAGGCAAGGAACTCGGAGATGGGTACGCCATTAACTGCAGTAAAAAAACCAACTTCCTGTGGAACATCGCTGAGGTGCCGAGATGCAAATCATGTAAGTGGTTTTAAATTATCTGTAATTATCCTCCATTCTTTTATTCATACCAGTGTTTTGTTTTGTGGAGTTACTCTATCAATAAGTTACTTAATACAGAAGTGTTATTTATACTTTGATAGCTCATACACAGCAATATGAAATCAATTTGTCTAGTTGTGTAAGACGATGGATCAGAAAGGGTGGCCAGCAGTAACGAGCATTTTCAATGAAAGCAGATGTGTGTGTTTGAGGGCAATAAAATTCGGCAAGGTGCTAGGGTGAAGTTGACCACGTTAGCCATACATCAAGAACCGCGGTAGCAGTCCTTATGTAAGCCTCAGCATGAACTTCCATGTTAAACGTCAAACTTTGAACTGCTATAGTCTCACCCAGAATTGACATAGACCAACGAAATTCGGTATTTAGGGTCGTGTCATAACTATTTCACCGCATTACAAATTTTAACGACAACAATTGAACCGTTCGGCGTCCACAGTACAGCCATTTCTTGTTGTTGTTGTTGTTGGGACTTTTTGCTCTGACCTGGAGATTGAACCCCTGAACCGATTTTCAAGTTCTATAGCTTAAAACGTAGGTATGGACATCGCCTAGGGCCTTTCTCAGGCTATTTTAATGCAACTACAATATTCTTGTTACGGAAAGCCAAATGGGCTAGAACTTTTGCTCTCACCTAGAGATCGAACCAATGAACCGATTTTCAATTTGTATAGCTTAAAATGTAGGTATTAACACCGACCAGGGCCTTTTGAACACGATTTTGATGTGACTACAATATTCTCGTCGGCAGAGCAAATATTATTGTAGAGCACTGGGCAGAAACCATTAATGTTGTTGTTATGACTGTTTACTCTCACCTGGAGACCGAACCACTCAACCGATTTTCAAGTTATATAGCTTAAAACGTAGGTATGGCAGGCTATTTTAATGTTATTACAATATTCTTGACACGGAAAGCCAAATGGGCTAGAACTTTTGCACTCACCTAGAGATCAAACCAATGAACCGATTTTCAATTTCTATAGCTTAAAATGTAGGTGTTAACACCGACTAGCGCCTCTTGAACACGAATTTGGTGTGACTACGGTATTCTCGTCGGCAGAGCCATTATTATTGTACAGCACTGGGCGCAAATCATTAATGTTGTTGTAGCGACTCTTTGCTGTCACCTGGAGATCGAACCACTCAACCGATATTCAAGTTCTCTAGCTTAAAACGTAGGTATGGACATGGCTGAGGGCTTTTCGTATATTTTAATGTAACTTTACAATATTCTTGACACGGGAAGCCAAATGGGCTTTGCTCTCACATAGAGACCAATGAACCGATTTTGAATTTGTATAGCTTAACATGTAGGTATTAACACCGACCAGGGCCCTTTGAACACGATTTAGATATGACTGCCGTATTCTCGTCGGTAGAGCAATAATTATTGTAGAGCACTGGGCAGAAGTCATTAAGTGGAGAAACAAATTTCAGCAAATCTAGGTAAAAACACGAAATTTGGTACACAAGTCTTCTTACCATTAAAAATCAAACCAGCCATGGACCTCCATGAAATACCCCCAAATACCTTCAGCACCTCCCCGCCCGTGCCCACTCCCAGGGGCTTGGGCAACAAATTCTTCCAGATCAAGTAAAACACATGAAATTTGGTGTACAAGTAATTCTTAGCAGCATAAATCGAATCAGCCATGGAACTCCATGAAATACCCCCAAAGGGGCTCCAGCGACCCCCTGTTTCCCCTCACTGACTTTTGCAAATTATTCTAAAAGCTTGAAAATTGGTACACAAGTCATTCTTAGCAGTAGAAGTTGAACAAGCCATGGAATCCCCATGAAAATACCCCACAAAGGGCCCCCAGCTCCCTCCTGTGCCCCCCTCATTGGTCATCGATGTTTCATGAGGTGCAAAGGAGGGACAAGGGATGCTGGGGATGCTGGTGGTAATTCGTGGGGATCCATGGCTGGTTCCATTTCTACTACTAGAAATGATTGGCGTACCAAAATTCATAGTACCAAAATTCATAGTAGTACCGGTGAGTGTGGTAGGGGGACAGGAAGGGACCTTAGCGGGCATCTCGAGAGATTCCATAGCTAGCTCAATTTATTAGCTACGAATTGATTTGTGTACTAAATTTCATGACTTTTAGCGTGATGTTCATAATTAGCCCAAATTCTGGCCCGTAACAGCTGTGCTACACCTGAAAATCGAACCAATGAACCGATGCTCAAGTTTTACAGCTTAAAACATAGGTATGAAGAAATCCTATGGCCTTTTGAACGCTATTTTAATGTGACTACAATTATTATTGTTCTTCTTCTTGGGGAAATTTTTCCCTCACCTAGAGATCGAACCAAAGAACCGATTTTCAATTTTTATAGCTCTTAAAATTGAGTATTAAAAAGGCTGTCTTATAACAGTTATTTTAAGGTGATTACAGTATTCTTTTCTATGCCATTCTTGCTGAAACAAAATAAAATAAAATAATGGATATTAGTATTAAAAAACGCTTAATCGTATAAAATACGGATGTAAGCCTTAAAAAACATAAAGCCCTAAAGGAAAAGATATACGTGTAAAAGAAGCTCCAGCTTGTTTTTTGGGTTGCTGGAGATTCTTTTACACGTATTAGTGCGACGCTGATGGCTTACATGTCTTTTTCTAATATCTTTTCCTTTAGGGCTTTATGTTTTTTAAGGCTTACAATCATATTTTATACGCTTAAGCGCAGTGCAAAGTAGGCCTAGAAACTTGTAAACGATGACGTCTCACGCAATGGCAAAATCAACAGAAAAGGAACGGAAACGATTAGGATTATTTAGGATTTATAGACTAACCATAATTTTTCTGATGTCCGAATGGCATCTCTGCTAAACATGGTGCCACTGGCCCATTTAAATCGGTACATGAAGAGTTAACATGAATAGCAAATGGGGTACCGGACATTTCAAGAACTAAAGTTGACCTGTAGAGGTCTGCCAGGCTTATTACAGCTTGTCTTGATGTTGATGTCTTGATGTTGGGTGATTGCCTTTTTTCGCCCAATACTGTCTACATTTTCGGAGCACTGTGACTACTGGAATAAACATTTTCGAAAGTAATGTCTCAGTTCACATAATTTAGATTTCACAGAATTTTAACACAACAGAAAATGTGTTATACTGGTAATCACCCGATTGTCAAAAGTGTCGTTATGTTTAACTGTGAAAAAAAAATTGATTTTACGTAAGTTTATGTTTTGACCAACCTCCTGTAACTTCAAGAAAATCGAAAGTGGACTGAATTATGTGTAGTAGCTATCAAATTATGAGTATCACGGCTTGTTTGTTCTGGTAATATTTAGCTGCTATCTTTTAAATGTAGTGTTGTTGATTGTGTGTGTATTACATATTATGAATTTTATGGCTCATGTGTTATAAAATACCTTTTGACTAATGTTCTGACCATTGAAGTTCGTTGCAGCAAGCCCGTTGTGTTATATGTTGTGTTTTTGTGTTATGTGTAAAAAGATGTTTTATATAAAATATGTGTTTTATGTAAGAAAACCACAATGCGTTACGTTATGAATTAGCTGTTCCATCTTTTGTATGCTTACGGTTTAATAACATTTTTTGCTGTTGAAATGACTAGCTAGCAAATGTGCCATTTTTGTGATCTCACGCCATTTAAAAATGTCATAATGTTAGTCAAAGGATGTCCAAGAAGATAGAAGGGTATGATGAAGGGTATGTATTACGAGCATCGTTTCAAATTGCCCTAATGCATGCCACTATACAATATCTATGATTACTGAATATAAATCTTATAAAAAATATAAACACCCTTTGACTAACCCTAATATTCTATGTCCGATCACCAAACACACAATACTAAGAGTTAAAAGCACAATGCACATGTGTTTACATTCTTACCTGCCCTCTCCGTGAAGTGGAAATTTCGTGAATTCATATTTTAACAGATCAACTTGTAGTCGTAGTTTGAATACCAGTTAAAAAGCATTTTTATGACTAAACAGTAAAAGTAAGCGACCGGAGTCAATTTCACGATGTTTGACACCAACGTTCGGATGTTGTTTACAAGTGAAAGGGTAAACCAAAACAAAAACAAAGTCAACTACAAATAAAACATCCAGCAATTCAAAAGAAAACATTGGAACGAAAAAAAAAATAAAACTTTACAATCAAAAGAATGCCAGGGTAAAATTTTAAGAAAAGCCATCATAATAGTGCTAGTAAATGTTAATGTAAATTGTGTGCCTATCAAAACTGTGTATTTGGCATGGATGGGTTTACCTTATTAGAAATAAATGCAATAGCCTTCACAATAGGGACGTCCATTCAACATAAAGCAACATGGCATTGATTCTTCGATATCAGTAATTTAATTCTCGATATCGATAAACGAATTTTTGATATCGATAATTAATTTAAGATATCGACAAATGAATTTTCTATAGCTGGAATTAAATATCGATTTCTAAAAATCGGTTTTCGATATCAGAAAAACAATTTCCGATATCTTAAAATAAATCAATTTCTGACATTGAAAAATAATAGTCGTTTTTCGATGTCAGAAATTGACTTTTCAATGTCGAAGTTTCATTTCTTCATATCGGAAATTTTGTAAATTTTCCGATA
>JAHWFP010182095.1:0-10009 GCA_023313725.1 Lithobius niger
ACCTGATGCTAAGAAATACTCGTCAACCAAGGATGTCGGGGGCGCTACAAGCACCTCAGCCGTCGTAGCGTCCGCCGCTACAACTTGGTGGCAGTGGTGGGATCAACAGGTGCTGTTCCCGACAAGCGTTTCCCCCCTGCCATACTACTATGCCAAGTTCCTAGAAGGATGCAAGTCCCGTCCAACTAGATGCCTGTGGTCCAGTCACAAAGGCCACGAAGTAGATGCCAGTGATCACGTAAACACGATCATGAAGCAGAAGACGCCCTGCCGTCAAAAACGGGGCAAAACACCGCCAAGCAGCCACAACAACTGCCGGCGCCAGGAAGCAACAGCTGCCGCTTCCAGTGAGGCCCACCAGCCGTGAGACGTCTCCCCAAAACCCGATGCTGTAGGAGGAACCGTCTGAAGCCCAGAAGCAGGTGCTCCGTGCAGCCAAGCAGTGGATTTTGAGTTGCCAACCAAGGTCCCAGTGGATTAGACCGCCAGAGACGATCTACTGCAAAAAATCAGTGCCGGACTTCCCGTACTACAGTGGAACAGGAAGGACAGACTGACAACACAACGATTGTGTGTAAAGGGGTAAGTGTACATGAGATGTGCTTTAAGGCCGCCAAGCCGAGTATTGTAGTTAAGAGCCGTTGTGTATTTTAGCTATTCACATACCAGAGTGCTAGGGGTCCTTGAAAGTGTATTTTTATGTATAATTTGCTGGATTTGGTAGAGAAGTTTTTTAAGTAAATCACTCTGTCCAAAATTAACGTTCAAATTAATATGCGGCTGCATTTAATTTTGGTTTAAACATAAAGGCTTTATTTTGAACCCGTTTTAACGTTAAAAACGAATATGTCGGAAATGGAAGAATTAGAAGAAATCATCCATGACTTGCCCAACAAAGACCTAAAAAAGGCTTGTTTAAATTTAGGATTTACTGTAAGTGAATCTCGAGCCGAATCAGTGCAAATCTTGCGAGCAGCACTCGAAGACGGTAAACTAGATTTAACCGAACTCTCGGACGCACTAGCTAACGCTATAGAAAAGAGAGAGGCTACTATTTTAGCAAAAAAAGACCTAGCCGTAAAAGAAAATGAGCTTTTTCTTAAAGCCGAAGAACTTAAGTTAAGAGTTCTTGAAGTGGCCGAAGGTGATAAACGCCGTGCCCACGAACTGGCCCTTAAGGACCAAGAAGCCCAGATTAAAGACAAAGAGGCTCAAATTAGAGACAGACGCCTTAATCAAGGAGAAAGAAAAAGATAGAGAAGCCATGTTGGCCGCCCAGTTAAGCGCCCAAGAATTAGCTAAACTCGACAAACAGCTTGAACTAGCTAGACTACAAGCTACCAATGTTAATCTTAACGCCGCTCCAAACGGAAGCTAACGGCGCTCCCCCAGCTCAACCAAATCCAGTGAAACCGGGTAAAGTTGCTGATGTCGTTCGATTAATGAATAAGTGGATGCCCAAAACAGAAATTAACAGTTTCTTAAAAATATTTGAGAGAATTGTAACTAGTCAGAAAATTCCCAGGGACCAATGGACAACTGCTTTATTACCGTTAATGGGAGAAATTTTAGTCAAAGTTTGCGACCAGCTTTCCGACACGGAAATGCTCGATTACGAAGTAGTTAAACTTAAATTACTTGCCCGATTTGTCCAGACGAAAGAGTCGTTACAAACCCAGTTTCGTGCACTCGAAAAGGACCCAGAAATGCAGTACCATAACTACGCATTTGATTTGGAAACTTTGTTTTCAAGATGGCTTGAATTAGCCAAAGTTAACAGGGATTTCGACAAACTTGTTAATTTAATGCTCTTAGAGCAATTTTACAAATCTTGCCCTAACCACCTCAGAAAATGGATCCCCGATCAAATTAAGACGGGTACGTTGGCCGAAGCAGCCCAACTATGTGACGAGTACACCACTCGTAACAAGCAGATTGCTAACGAAACTGCCGCTCGTGCAGCCAAAACACAGCCCATAGCTGCACCGTCGAACCAAGGTTCTAAACCTACTGGTCAACAGCGTGGTCACAACCGTAACCACAACACGACAGCTAATCCGGCCGGATCGGTCAGTGTGAAAGCAGATAACCCTGGAGGGGACCCTGCCATAAACATTAGTGCTAGTGAACAAACTAACCAAAATCAAGATCGAGTTAGGCGCTGCTATGTGTGTAATTCTTCCCAACATTTTCGAAGTCAATGCCCCGAATTTAACTCGAAACCCCAGCAAGCAAACGCGTTTCCCAGTTGGGAAAAATGCCAGTGAAATCCTTAAGTCTAGCACACTAGAAGCTAATATAGGTAAACATAAAATAAAAATTTTATGCGACTCCGGAAGCTCAGTTACGCTGGTTAGCGCCAAGCTCGCTAGCGAAAGCGCTAGCGGAAAGCGAAAGATTAAATGTCAAACAGCGTTAACAGACGTAATTGTAGAATTAGAGCAAGTCACGTTATGTGTAAGGCTAGATAATGGTGCTAAACTAAAAACCGTAGCTTGTGTCTCGAAAGCGCGGAAATTACCCTTCTGCGTAGTGTTAGGAATTCCTGGAATAGAATTGCTAAACAAAAAACTCGAGGTAACTGTCACGCCCCGTGATTTATCTTCCCCGCCAATCGAAGTGGCTACTCCCCCAGTCAGGGAGGGCTCCAACCAACTTAACGAAAGGTCTCAGGACAACAACCCGATCATCCCCACGGGATTGGTCAAGGGTCAAGTAGGCGATAATGAGTTAATTGCTTCGCAACGAAACGTCGTTAAGCTCTCCTGTGCAGATGGGAGGGGCCTATCTAAACCTTCTGTAAATAAACCCCGCCCCCTGTCTCATGGACGCCGCCATCTTTGTTTGCCTAGGTTAGGATCGAAAGATGCCTTAAGCAAGCCTTATTTAAAAACGATAAAACGAAGTTTATCAGTTAATGATGTTCACAATAGTTTGGACATGTCAAATAAACCCGGAATTAGCGAGTTTAGCTTTGACGAATGGCTTAAGTTACGAGAGTTAACTTCCCCCAATCTAAGTAAAACGGCCAATTTAAAGGTCGGCAGTAAAAGTGTTCCCCCTATATGCTTTGATTTTTTCCCAGAGTTTTGTAAAGTTAAATTGCCGGATTTTAATCTAAATTAAAACCAGTGTGTTAAGCAAATACAAAAACTTAAACATAGTTTTTCCCAGTCCCTTTTTTTTGTTAAAAGTAGGACCGATGTTTTGGTGTGGATTCTATCTCAGTCTAGGGTGGAAATAAGTGCATTTATTATGGCTCTAGTACTGAATAGGTCTTTACAGTGAAACAGAGGTTGTAAAACCTAATGTAACTTTTTTCTCTAAATTAGAGTTTTTTTCTTGTTGCCAGTAAACCGGAAATCTAACAAAGTAAATTTCTGTGCATGTTTTCTTTAAACAATGAGTAGTTTATCGCTACAACCGGGGTTCCATCTAGGAGCAACCAAACCTAAAATAGTATTTGTTGAAATTTCAATTTTAAAACTTCAGATTCTACTGCCCTTATGGAAAAGATGTATACATTAGTATACCGAAGATATACCAAAAATATACCTTAGTACACCTTAGTATACATGGCGTACTAGTGTGTATACATACTACACTCCCAAGAGTATACACTATACATTCAAGTATACCTTTTTGTGAATGGTGTACTGTGGCGTATACTACAGGGTATACAAATATGTATACAGTATACTCTAGGATGTACAAACATGTATAAAGTATGAAGTATACTGTATGGAGTATACAATGGTATACTTCAGGGTATATAAGTATGTATACAGTATGGAGTACACCATATAGAGTATACAATTGTATACTTCATGGTATGCAAATATGTATACAGCATGGAGTACACCGTATGGAGTTTACAATGGTGGTATATAAGTATGTATGCAGAATGGAGTACACCGTATAGAGTATACAATGGTATACTTCATGGTATATGAATTTGTAAATAGTATGGAATATACAGTATGGAGTGTGCAATGGTGCACTTCAGGATACACAAATCTGAACACAGATACTGCAGTATTCCTCCTTTGAGGGCACACTTCAGTATACAAATCTGAATAAGATAATGGTATGCCAAAATTTTAAAATATTTAAATGTACTGTTTCAAATATTAAGATATTCATAATTTTGTTCCACTTTCTGCTTTTTTTTATATTAGTTGCTGTCAGTTGTATACTACGTCTGTTTGGTACCCCCCCCCCCTTTCAATTCCTCAACCCTAGTAAACGAAACTTTAAACAGTAATGTATTTTACCCAAAATAAATCAAATTTAGGACTGTGGGTGAATTCAAGAACTAAACAGGTGAAAACAAAATCTTAAAAAAAGAATTAATTATAGTGCCTCGTAAAAACAGGTTTAATTGAGAAGGGTGCAGTCACATTGGGGCACATCCTTCCCCCCAACTCCATAGGCCATTTTGTTGTATAACCCTAGATGTCTTTTTTTTTACCTACCTAACCAACGAAACAGTCAACAAGATGGTGAAAAAAAATGCGTTTTCAACCCCAGATGTCCTTTTCCCTAGCAATTGGAAATTAAAAAAACGGTCTTAACAATATTTTTGGGGCGGGGGAGGGGTTTCTAGGGAGAAGGTATAGCTACAAAGAACTCCAAAACTAAAAAAAAAATCGTGAGCATTTTTTTTTCAAATCTCCCCCCCCCTCCCCCAGCTATACCCCTGCTAATAGAACAATTCACAATTAAGGAACTTATTACTTATAACTTATTTATATTTTGTAATTAATAACTAAAATTGCTAACAATCCTTTTCCGTAGCCCGTGTTGTTTTTTTTTATCTACGAAAGTCGTTTTTAATAGCATTTCATAAAGACAACCATTCCCCTTGCAAAGTTCTAGAAACACAAAAAATTTAAAACAGCCTAAAGATTTAACACGACCTACGAATTACTGTAGCTTATAAAGGCAAGGCCCACTTTCCGAACGAACGCGACGCGACAGCGATTCGTTAACGCTGATCACGTGACAAACAGGTGTGCGATTCAAAAAGGTGAAGGAAGACTCTAACGTGTGTCATCAGTGCGGTATACTTTTAAAACGTCGGGTGGGAACTTAAAATGAAGATACAAAAACTACTCTCTAGTGGAGTAAATGCAGACCATCCACACTTATTGCCGTAATTTGTGAAACAGAGGTATGCAAGTTTGTGGATTTGTGTGTGTAACCGACTAATTCCTTCCCGATATCGTTTTGGACGGCAATAACACTAACAGCATGGACGAACCTTTTGCGGATTATTGTGCTACTTCGATTTTGAACTTGGGTAAACCTAACAGTAACACTGTGTGTATCGTTAATTAATGGTGGGATAAGGTAAGAAGTATCAGTAAATCGTGATGCCTACAAAAGTGACATTTCAACCGTAAACGCTGAAGAAAAAATGACAGCGTTTGTGTAGGAATGCACTGTCGCTGATATTTAGGCCTAACTGCTTGGTCATGCCTTGGGCCGTAAGCCTAATCTGCTGCTGAAACGGACTAAATGATGTGTCTTAGTTCCAGAAGAAACATATTTATGGGAAGTTGGTGTACTTGATCAAAATGGTAAAAGTATGCTACGGATTTTATTTATACGGAGAACAATGCTAAGGACGTTTGGTGCAGACAAAAATCAAGAAAGGACTGGATTTGCTCACGTTTAGGTTTAGTTGTTTCTGGCTTTTGGCAATATCTTACGACTTGTTTTCGAAAATCGTTTGAAGCTCTCGATGTAACGTGTAAAATGGTTGGGCTTAAATAAAACTGATCTTATTAATTTTTTTAAATTTATTTATTTATAGATTACAAAAAAAAAAAAAAACCACAAGCATGAATAACTAAGGCTACCATAAACTTTACATACTATGATGCTGGGTAGTCTACCAACTTAAAATTCAGAATTTATTTTTCTGAAATGGCTCCTGTGCCTAAGTATTTTTTATTTCGATAGAAGTGATTTTAACAATTTTTGAAGGCGTTTAATTTTTTTCATAGACCTATTTACAGCTTTTTTTTTTTTTTTTTAATTCGGGTTCGTTTAGTTTGGTATTGCGCAGATAAACGAGTGCAAAAAAAAAAAAAAGGATGAAACCAAAGTAAAAAAAACTAATGTAAAATGACTTAATTATTGCAAATAATTAATTGAAACAAGACTTAATTAAATATGCTTAAGCTACAGTGCTGGAAACGGGGTAAATGTTCTTCATTGTGTGAGACTTGCTGATTGTGTTAATTTTTTGGCTGGGAAAAAGTTAGGGATTTTTGCGGAAAAATATTTCCATTCTAGATTTCATTTACCCCTGGCCAGATACTAACATCATTGCCATGTAATGTTTTGTTGTGTGTAGCCTCTACAGAATGTAGGCTGATGTGTTTTCGAGATTTTATGTCAAAAGTAAGAGTAGGCAGGCCTACCAACATCATCTAGTGCTTGTCCTTTTTTTTTTTATGCCTCATTTTATTTTTTTCATTGGAGAAAAACTCCCTAGGCTAAAAAGTACTAAATTTGTTAAAGTAGTTCGAACAAAAGCGAAGCACCTTGCCTTCCTACACGCACATTTTGTCACCGAGTTTCCGCACGAGAATTTTTTTTTTACAAAAAAAAACCTCCATCCACAGTTTTGTGCTGTATGTTACCACACAAAATGTAGCAGTGTTAACCTAGCAAGGACCGTCAATAGTCTCGATCTCGTATTACCCGTAAATGGCCAGTTATGAAAAAAAAAAGTTATTTGTCTCGACTAAATTCACCATTTTCTATTTTCCTAGTCTATATACACAAAGCGGATGTTACTTTTGCTTGGTATTCATGTTCTTTTTGGTGAAATAGGTCCAGAACTTAAAAAAATTATTGTTCTTAGGCCTACTGGGATTTTTTTTGTAAATGAAAATATCAGCTAGCTTTGTCGACTTTATAAAAAAATATACTATGATGCTAAACCAAGGGTTAGGCCTAATTTGCCTTGTAAATGCTGCTTACGCCATTTTTCTTTGGCCTAAGCAGAATTTAACCGGCGTAACCAGGTGTACTAATAAGTTAAGGTGCGAAAGATACTGGACGTCATATTATGTAAATGAGGGTTAAACCTAATGGAAGATGGAAGGGTGTAAGAGAAAAAAACTTTGTCATGAAAGATTCTATTATGAAAAAGAATATTTCAGAAACCAGTTTTAAGTTTTGCCTTGCTGTTTTGTGATAAAATAATTATCAAGTTAGGCCTATGCCTAGTTAGGCATACTTAATATGCTTGTTTATCTAGTTTCGGTCAACACATGCCCAACTTTGTATAGAAAAGTGGATAAACCACCATTTCATACCAATTTAAAACAACTTCATAAAGCAAGGTCTTGTTTTTTTATTGCTCATCCTTCGTCTTGGTCAAGAACTCGCATGATATCTTGACAATATCTTGGCTAAGACCTTGCAAGATCTTGTTTTAAGATATAGTAAGATCTTGGTCAATTTTTTGAATATGGTACTGTCTGCAAAATGTGAAATTATTTGGGGGGGGGGGGGGCGAGATTAAAACATAAGTTCAGTGTAGCCATCCACAGCTGCTAAAATCTTTTTTAACGAATGTTTTTAAAGTTTTGCATTTTTTGTCCAAAGTCCAGTAGTTTTTTTTTGCCCCACCCTCTGTACACCCAAGTATAGTAGTGTGTATACAGACGAGTATACATGCATGTGTATAGAAATACATACACACGAGTATACTAGCGTGTGTACAGAAGTGTACAGACGAGTATACACACAAGTATACTAGAGTGTGTACAGAAAAAATACAGATCTGTATACACAGAAGTATACATATCTGTATTCACAGAAGTATACACAGAAGTATACACTCGAGTATACACATCTGTATACACATACGTATACAAAAGTATACACTCGAGTGTACACATACGTATACAAAAGTATACGTTAGAGTATACACATAAGTATACAAAAGTATACACTCGAGTATACACATAAGTACGCAAAAGTATACACTCGAGTATACACATACGTATACAAAAGTATACACTCGAGTATACACGTGTATATACAGAAGTATGCACTCGAGTATACATGCTTGTGTACAAAAGTATACATTCGTGTATACAGAGGTAAACAGCCAATGTATACTCCGAGTATACAGTTTGTATTTTAAAAATGGTATTCCCTATACACTATGGTGTACAATTTGTGTATACATTCTCTGTATACTCCAGTGTATACATCTTTTCCGTAAGGGTGGACAAACCTGGAAAGCATTTAGTGATTGTTGCTGCATCGGGCCGGCATTTTCGTTAAACATTTAATTGTTAAACGTTTCGTTTCAGTAAAAATTGACTGAAAGTTATTTTTAACTGCATTTTTAATTTTATTAAATGGTTTATTGGAAGTACGTCCATAACAGAAAGCAACTTCCAGTTAATTCCCGTTTTGGCCTTCACACCTAAATTTTAAGTGCCTATGTTTTACTCTTTTTGTCACTATCAACGTCTCCCTCTGTGGGAGAATATTAACAAAGATTGTAACGACACTAATTAAATATTCATTAGGAATATTCTACGGGAGCTGCAACTTGATCCCGTTGGCTCTTCTTTAAGTTTTAAACGAAATAGTTTTCTTTATAAAAAACCGTCAGTCTTACAAAAGGTCAACTCTGTCATTAGAAGGTTGTTAGTTTTTATCCACAAAACTTCCCTGTGTTGTATTGTTATATTTAAGTTATGGGTCTTATCTCAAAATCCTTCAGTGTCAAATTGAACATGTAAACAAGTTGTTTGGTAACCTCAAACCATTCTAGTGGGAGTAGTTTAACTGTAAATAGAGCCGGTCATTTTATGCGTACCCATAGTATTCGATTTTCCGATCCCTATCGCAGCGGCTAGGTTTATTGAAATGTGGCAGAGGGTTAATTTCGCAGTCATCCCAAAAAAAAAAATGACTAGACTTGATTAGAGGCAGAATCCGTACGGGACATATTACCAGAGCAGTAGATGGCCTCATTTGTCTGTTATAACGAAACAACCAACTTAACTCTGTACTTTAAACCTTGTGTGTTTCTTGATAAATGTCTTTTTGCCCCATTTTCAAATACTTGTACGATATTCCTGCCCCAAGCAACGCGGACAGTATTTAGTTAATGGCTGCAAAAACATTATTTCCTATGTGTAACTTTTAATTTTACTTAAAGTTTTCTTAGCCACAAAAACGTTGGTCCCCCATAAATACAAATCGGCAAAGTCAATATTTTTGTAAACAGTGTATTTTATTCCATGTCAATTTTTTTGCATAATTTGGCGGTCTTGTTTTTGCATATCTTGTGTGCACTAAACCCTTCTGTTCTAGCTTTTATTCTGAGTTCTAAGGAACCCTGAATAAAATCCTGTGTGTGGGGGCGTGTAAACGTGGACCGCCGAAAAACCTTCGTTTTGCCAAACGAAGAAATTTTTTTTTTCTTTGAGCGCCCAAATGCCTCGGCCGGGAAAAAACCACAAATTTCAAACGCCTGTATCTCCCAAGAAAATGGACCAATCCGTCTCATCTAAACAGCTCTTAATAGCCACGAACTTTATCTGTTTCCCCCCGCAAACAGAACACGAAAATTCCATCTAGAAGTCATTCTACAGCATTTAGAAAAACGCACGAAACTGAAGCCGTAAAATCACCGTAGTGCACGACATTTTCGCCACTTGTAAAAATTTGTATTTATTTTTTATTTCAACTTAGGCATAAAGCCGAAAACATTAGTTTAGCGTTTTAGAGGAGGAGCTTCCTCTGCGAAGGTACTTAACTTCCTACTTAATTGTACAGACAACTTTGTGAGTGTGATATTTTTTATTATGTTGAACAGCTGCAACCTTTATGAAAAATTTCCACAGCGATCGTCGCCTGTCCTTTAACTTTGATGTTATTTATTTTACTCAAACTTAAATGCGTTGTAGCATTCTCTGAGCTAATATATTAATTCTTTTTATGCATTCTTAATAATAATCTTTTG
>JAHWFP010182099.1:0-21879 GCA_023313725.1 Lithobius niger
CGGTCCACCAAATAAGTCCCTGCTTCTGGAACCCAAGTATTCAAGGGTCCATTTTCACCTACATCACTCATAATCACTGACAGTGTGTCCGTACTACCCAGATCACCCGATTCTGTTGACATCCAACAGTCTCCACTGGTGCGGACTACCTCCGAGCAAGCATCGCATATGCTTGAGTCAGAGGAATTGAGTAAGGGTCGGGTTGATTCTGTGCTGCACATATCCAGCTTTTTGTGGTCTGAGGGCTGATGGTGAGGTGTGTGGATCTTTCTGAGGGTTCCATCCGAAACGCCTGCAAGAAGAGAAATTTAATCAAACTACTATTTAAAATGACACTATGGCATGCAGTAAATAGTAGTATACGAAGTTGTATACTAATCCTAGAAATATTAGCAGGAACAGAAATTAGTACATTAAAACGCTTTCATTTACGGAAGTAAATATAAAAAAATAAGAGTATTGTAGAAGCCAGAAATAGACTAAATGCGTTAAAATTTAGAAACTGGAGGTTGTTCCTCTCCTTCGCCCCCTATACAATATCGGAGCTGGAACAATTATTGACAACGGTGTTCTAAACCCCTAGCCAAATTGAAATCACCTTTTCTAAAATATCCTGGATCCCCTACAAAGTCATCCTTGTTAGTTCACAACATAGCCTCGGTTGTGTCTACATTTAGCAAAGTGTAATTGAAATACAAAGCAAATCATACACCAACACTTGTTACATTGTTCGTTTAAATTTTGTCAATAATCTGAAATTGTAGAAGTAATCTATTGCATGTTAGAGCAAAGAGTGAGAGATTTTAGGAGAATTTAATGGCTTCCATTTGGAACAAATTGGGGCTGAATTATGACCCGGTTATAGTATATGATGGATTGCACATTCAAATGTTAAGCTTCCAAAATAAACGGAACACTGTAAAATCAAAAAATAGTTGGGTTCCACGTAATAAAGGATCAGGTGTCAAATATGTTCTTATAGATCTAAGCTGCACTATATACCAAATCGAGGTGAAGTTAGGGCCTGATTTTTTAGTTGATTAAATTGGTTACAAGTTAAAAGGAGAAACAAACCAAGGGATTTAGTCACACACCAGTTTACTTTGAAACAGTTCTTCATGCCAAGTAGTGAGTAAGGGTACATTCAGGGGCAGATGGATACTCACACACATGGACACACGTACCCCGACGTCATCACGAGTTCCTCCATATGACATCACCCTACGGGTCTCCTACTTTCGGACCCCTCCAGGGGTGTGTTAATTCCCTACAGGTGATTCCCCATAGACGACCCTCGTATGATGCGTGAATTCTATGTGATTTACCCCCCTCATTGTTGATGGAGCACCCTCCCCTAGTGACATTTTCCCTACTGGTCCCCTACTTTGTAATCCCTCCACTTAGTGTATGTAAATACTATCAATACATAAATTCTGAAGGATGTTTGGTGATGTCACTGGTCCCTCATCTCATTGGCTGACCAATACATGTATCAACGTGGAGGAGGTAACCAACCACGAGCCCATGGGGGGGGGGACATCAAGAAGTAGAATCTGGTAGAAGTAGAATCTGGTAGAATTTACGCATCCCAGGGAAGAGTCGGATATGGGGGTTTGCCCACCGGGAATTTATGCACCCTGAGTGGGGTACTGGAGAGAGGTCAGAAAGTGGGGGTCCAGTTGGTGTTGTCATATGGGGAGGGGGTCATGTGGGGGAGGACCCGTAGGGTGAATTCACTAAGTGAAGGAGTCATCAGGCACGAGGATGGGTAAGAAAATTACATAGAATTTATATATAATTTGGTAGAATTTACACATTCCAGGGGATCACATATGGGGGGGGGGTGGTCATTTGTGGGGTGACATCACGTGGAGGTGGGGGTCACCTAACATCACAATTTTGTAGAATTACACAATTAGGTAGCATTTATGCACCTCGATCAATGACATAGCGTAGAATTTACATTTTATACTTTACTAGATTTATTGAATGAGGCGAGATGACGTGGGGAATGGACGTCACTTCTCGTCACGTGACATTATGTCCCCCATTTAAAAAACATCACGTAGAAACGAGTTAGGAGTGGAATCAGGTAGGAGCTACACACAATTTGGTAGAATTTACGCACCCAGACTGGGCAGAACAGAAAGTGGGTGTGTCATGAGGGTAGGGTGTCACGTGCCAAGCTGGTATTGACGTCACAAAGTGGTGGGGTCATCAACCACGTGGTGAGGGAATTCATATAATCATTGGATCAACATATAATTTGGTTTAATTTTTACACGAGTTGGTGGAGAGGGTGTGGGTCCACGTAGGGCACACAATTTTGTAGAATTTACAAACTCAGGATAAGGTGGGGGTTAATGACGTCACATGGGGGCCACGTGACGTGTGATAATGGCGTCACTTCCTGTCACGTGACGGGGGAGGAGGTTCACTACCCAGCTGTGTCTTAATATAACCTTACCACACTACTATGCCAGTTTGTCTTTCTGGTAATATGCTGTTGGTGTTACAACCACGCTACAAAGCTCTTCGGTATAACCTTACTCATTGAGGGGAATTATCCCTCCTGAGTGTCATTGGTGTCGAAAGCCACTTACGGTCAGTCTTGATGGTGTTTGTCACCGTTTCAATCTTCCACAAGCATAGCCCATCAATTGGGTGGTGAGTCTGTCCTCCTGTCCGAGATTTTACAATTTTTACAGGACGTCCAGATCTATGATAATATCTAGATTTGGGGTTTGTTTAATATCTCTGTAAAGTGTGGCACAGTGGCAACCCATACTAATGTACTGTGACTGAGATTGGTGCTATAAATGACCTAGCTATCGATGCACCATTAAACCTCAATCCCCCCTCTTCAGAGATTACTACATGAATATCGTTTGCAGATATCATAGGTTGAATCCATGGCATGTTTTGTATAAATAAGAGCTTGAATACTTTAACACCTTTTGCAGAAATCAAATATTGAATACATGAATATCTTTAGCGTAAATCAGAAAATCAATGCATGAATTTCTTTTACAGAAATTAGAGCTTGAATACATGAATAACATTTGAAAATCAAGGTTGAGTTGATCACATGAATTGTCTTGTGTCCAATTAATGTTTCTAGTTTGGTCTTAGATTCAAGCCAATTATTCATTTTGCCGGGAGTGGCAGCCCATGTTCCGCTACTCATCTTGATGAGCGATCCCTTGCAGCCCATTGACGAACAAGCGACCATTATTACTTTCGCGGAAAACATACATTGCAAATTGTTCAGTTTAGGTTTTTACCTAATAAACAAGTCTGAAAAATATCATTCGTGCTGCGATTGCTCCAAACAAACCAGAACATGAAAGAGACTGGAAACGAGCCGTCCGAGAATAAAAAGTTTGAGTTCTTCAAACCAAGGCCATAAATTGCGAGTTTTGCCTCCCGATTCCCCACCAGTTCTTGCTCGAACTTGTAATCTAAATCTGTAATCTGATTCTAAATGATGTTGGATGATCTGATGTGGTGCTGGAAGCGAAACCCGTAGCTTCTATTCCAGTTGGCCTTGTGACAAGCAGCGGAATATGAAGGGAAAATTACAAAATGGATGCTCCAGGTTTTATATAACTCATGTTATTGAGTGAATGTTAACTTATTCGCATCGAATTCACCAATTTTACTACGAACGCACTAGACTAAAATGGAGGCATCAACCATGCAAATCCACTTTCCTTTACCTGAGTTCTTCCGCACTAGGGGGCGGCGGCTGTTGTGAAGCTTGCCATGAGACGCTAAGTCAAACGTGCTAGATATTTCTTCCGCTTGGTTTCCACCCAGTACATGGAGACCCTCACCTTAGAAATAGTAAAAGAGTTGGTAAAAAGTGTATTGTGAGAAAGGAATGACTTTATTCGGATGACTTTAGTACGTGCAAGAAATGAAAATAGGTTAGCATGTGAATAAACACTATTGCAAGATTTTACTAATTTCTGAAAACATGAAATAGCTCAACCAAATTCTAATATATCATCAACTATATAAAGAGTTTAGTAACCTGCGAAATAAAATTCAGAGGACTAAATTATATTGATATTGAATCATAACATGATTGCATGCACAACATGAACTCAAACGTAGAAAGTAATGATCGTCGTTTTTAAAGCCTGCACATTAGACGTAGAACCGATGAGATGAACGTATAGGCAAGGGGTCGTGTACGAAGTAATAAATGATGGTTGCCTACATAGTCCTTCACAGTTTATAGACCCTTCTGTCTCCATTTTGAATGGCTTCGTCCAGTTATTCGACATGGACGCAGCCGGACGAGTTTTATAATCACAAAAAAGTTCACGGAAGTGGTAACGTTTAAAACCTTTTCAGGGGAACAGTGGCTCACCCACGAATTTTGACTGTGGTGGGGGAATAAAAATAAACAAAATAAACGTTATTATGATCGGGATCCCAGAAATTGGCTAACGGGTCAAAGTGAGGGGGAGATTGTTTTAAGTATCTAAGAGCTCCGGAACAAACTCTTATCACTTTTGTGGCTCTATGTTAAAAAAGCTGACTTTCAGATAGTTTTCAATAGCAATAAACGCCTCATTCTTCCCTTAACTTCAGCTTGGGTTGGGGGGGGGGGGGGGGGGGGGGCACCCAAAGTTATCCCCTTTTCCCCATCACCTTCAGGTGTGCTACTGAGGCAAAAGTGAACCATTCTGAATAACTCAAAGGGTGGTAATAAACTAATAATAATATTGAAAATAATAAAAAATTCCATCTAAGAACTGAAAAACGAATGGAAGGCATTGAAAATAAAGTTAAAAGTTAATAAAAATAATAATTCAAATATAATAATAATAACAATAATATTTATTTGCTTTGAACAATAGCAAAGGGAATTTGGTAGGGCATACCACTTACACCAATCCAGCTCTAAAAGATCTTTTTTTTTTATAATAATAATATTCTTTTGCATAATAGCAAAGGGAACTTCACATTGAATTGGCTTACGCTTGACAGTTTAACTATTACTCCTAACAGCAACCGATGGTTGAATATTGTCAAAAATTACCCTGTTATGTAGTTGGAGACCAAACAAAAAAAAATTGTGATATTCAATTCTCCCATGACCCTGTCTGCTCCCCTTGCATCTATCCGCCAAGTGATAAACTGCTTGCTTGTTTAGGTTTGTGTCACTGTGTGCCACCGTGTTTCAATATTGTAATTTCATTTTTCCCAATTTTAGCGTTTTGTTTGCCTGATGTTCACCGATAGAGTCCAAAATTCAGAAATAAATTATCGTCGTAGATTAAAATTCACCAGCTAGTCGTCCTATCAAGTTGAAACGTGCAAGTACTCAGAAAAGTTAAGATTCGCTTTTCCTCATGATTTTTTGTTTTGTTATTTACCTACCTTTTCCACACCGCGAACCTCCTTCGAAACAAAATCTTCCATCTACGACACCGTATTTTCTCAAATCTTTGATCTGCCACGTGCCGAGAAGACGAGGGGGTAGGCCAGAAATGAGTGAGAACTGGCGGTCTTGTAGGTGAAGGCGGATAGGCCCGGGAACCAACTTGCTTCTGGATGGGACATGGCACAATTGAACTGAATATTGTTGATCTAAAAATAACAAGAATAACAGAAATATGACATTAATTACTCGGTACGTCCTGACGTCATTGTCATTTCGGTGAAACTATGTGGAGTTAAGAATCTATGGCGGATGACCTACGTTCGTCACGCTATTTCCCGAAGCTTCTTGTTAATTTGAGGACGGATATAAAATGACGTAACGCAAGATTGGGATTCACGGGAGGGTTACGTCCCGTTTCGCCAAATCCCGTTTCGCCAAAAAGAAAGTAGGTAAACAGCTTTTGCCTCAGGGGCCAGTCCCGTTTCGCCAATCCCATTTCGCCAAATATCGTTCACGAAAGTTTAAGAACACGAAACATTTAAAACATTTAAACACGAACATTTATAACATGACGATGGTCAGACATTTATAGACAAACAACCGTTTTGCAGAATCCCATTTTGCAAATTAATTTGTTTCAAATTACGTGCCTCGCTCGCACTACCGCGCTCGCTGCGGCTAAACACATAACATCAGAAACCACAACTAATCAAAAATTACTAACAATTAGGCATGCCTCTTTAACTTCTGCAATGTTACATTTTGAAGAATATTTTGATTCTGAGAAACGGGATTCTTCAAAACGGGAATTCCCGTTTGGAAAAGGTTGACCATCACGTGTATAACTAACTATTCTTAAAAGAGTACCTTGGCATTGACGTAGTGACGTCCAAGCATTCTAAACAATTATATTTAAAGAGCACGTTTTTCCGTATGTATTGCCAGTTTTCCAAACGCTAATAAATCAACTGGGCTTATTCTACCACTGCTTGCCTCTGCTAAATGTTTGCCTTTTAAAGCCCCATTACATTGAAATAAGGCACTAAATTTCGAGTATGTAAAATTTTGTCAAATTCGTTTTGGCGAAACGGGACTTGGCGAAACGGGAGTTCACCCACGGGATTGCTACAGTTATGACAAAGGATTGGAGGGGAGGAAGCGGGGGAGGGGGGGGGGGGGACACTAAATTTACGACGCCACACATAGTATCGATTTTTACCAGGCAAGGAAATAACTTTGAAAAACAAAGAGTAGGAAATATTGGGGCAAAATTGGCATGATTTCACATCTAGATTTAGAATTTTCCCGAATTACCTCCCTCTCTTAATTCGTAACGAAGGCGTAATTTGACATTAGTGACGCCATTTTCTAGCGGGATTGCAAGAGTTGTGATAAAATGTGGCGGGCGTGGAGAAGGCATTAAAAAGATCAAAATGTTAGTGATGTAATTTGTGTCCATCCCCTTTCTTTTAATTTCGTGTGTCCGTCAACACCCAATTTCCGTTCATTTCAAATTTTCTAAGTGCATTCATTGTCTATTTGTGACCTTTAAGTTCGAAAATGAATAAAATGAATAAAACCTTCCCCAGAGGTTTCGGAGACTTGAATTTCAAATATAAAAGATTAACCAGATGTCATTATTCCGACATTAATTCTCATTATTTCATTGAAATTAGTCAGAAAACTAAATACAGATGCAAACCTATTTACGTTGCCTTTTGGACTTATATGTCAGACTGCCTGAGCGGGGAATCGAACCTAGGACCTTTCAAACCAAAGGCCGAGTCCTACCGCTGAGCCATACTGACACGGCCGTATCAGTTTCAAACGTCCTGGGGTCGATTCCCCGCTCAGGAGTCTGACATATAAGTCCAAAAGGAAACGTAAATAGGTTTGCATCTGTATTTAGTTTTTTTCTTGTGAGCCTTGGGCTTTCCCGTCTTTAATCATAAAACAGTCTAAGTCTTCATTATTTGTTTACTATTTGATCGCTTTGGTATAACTTGTTGGCATCGCCTCCTCCTACTCAACCTACTGACCTACTCATTATGAAAATTCAAAACCCAGGTTGACCCTGTTTCCTAAGACTTGTTATTTAGCAAATCTTTTTAAGAAGGCAATTTCACGGAAAGCTAAATCAGAGGTTCATCTGCATCGACGAGCTGGAGATGACGTTTTTTGATGCAGTCTTGATAAAAAAAAAAGCTCTAAATTGATCTAAGGTGCTGACTAAGAGAGATTTATTCGCCATTTGATTCAGTTTTATGTTGATGGGGGGGGGGAGGAATTTAGGCTTAATGGTACGTCGACTGCTAGATCATTAGCGCCATACTCAGTCCTAGTGCCGTGGCCCGAGGATGACACTGCCACCCATTACAGAGATATTAACCAAACCACAAACCTAGATCTTATCGTAAATCTGTACCGCATACAAAAATGCTGACTACTGGAGGAATTGTGGTGGCCTGCCAATGATAATAGCTGAAGTTGCAAAATGAACTCATGAAAGTCAAACTCAAATAAGTTGGTACAGGTATTAACGAATAAGGTTTGAGTTATATTATAACAAATCATGGACGGAAATTACTAGCAACTACTAAAGTGTGCGCGGCCTATCTTGAGTTCGCTGCAGAACGAACACAGGTAATCGATTGTACGTTTTTGGCAGCAGAGTGCCTTGTTGATATCCAAGATAGTTACAAAAACAATGGCGGCCGTCGACCATACACCTTGCTTCCTTTTTAGAGGCGGTAATATCCCTCCTGAATGTCGTAGGTGTCGGCCACTTACGTTGTGGCCCTCTCATGTGCTAGGTGATTGTCACCATCTTGATGGTGTTCACCACAGTTGCTATTGTCCGTGAGGCTTACAGCCTTAATTTGTCGATGGATCTGTCCATCTGTCCGGGTTTTTATTTTCTTATTTTTGCACGAGGTACACATACACAATAAGATCGACATTTTTTAAAAACACCTATGTAATGTGTGGCACAGTGGCAAACCGGAACACTCCGCTGTGACTTAGGTTAGCACTAACGACCTAGCTATAGAGCAGTGACACAACGTAGTATTATTGTATATAACTCTATGCTGGAGCCTTAATGGGTTAGCTGCAAAGGGCACTGCAGAGAGAAACAGAAGGGCGTCATACTGAAGCCGATGCTGTGAAGAGTGATTTCTTAGACCTAACACGCGCGATTTTTGTTGTTGGAGAAAACAACGTTATTTTAAGCCTAAGAAATCTGCTCTTCCGTTGTTTTTCCCTCCATTTTTATGTAGTGCACCTTGCAGTTATGCCCTCCAAAACCCATACTGGTGCCAATTTGGTGCCAATATAGGCGGCAAATGTCACTGCTCCGTTGATGTGCCATAAAAGCTTCAATCTCCCCCTCTCACCTAAAAGGTTGGAAAGCTTGGTAATTGTTCGTAAGTTGGTTGTCAAGGGCAGTTAACAATTCTTGACATGAGCAAAGAAATATAGAAAAGGAGTGTTGTAACAATGCGTACAATAATTTAGATGTAAGTTGTCATGACATTCGAGCAAACAGCTTGGTAAAATATTATTACAGCACTGTAAAATGGAATCAGTGGTTCTTGTTAGACGCTGAGTATAGCCAGTATTCGGTGCAGCAGCCACATTATGTGCCTAAAACCGCACCAACCAACCGGGATCAATTGGGGGGATTGAGGCTTAATGGCGTCTCGACCATTGGTCCTGGGACCAATGACCTACATCACAGTGTCTCTTGTTCGCTTCAACCGAACTGTTGATACACAAAGTCCTGGACCCATCATGCAACTGTGATGAAACTAGTCAGTACACATCACTTTAAAGTATTAATCTAACGAAATACGCAATTTCTTTATGGAAAGGCTAGGTTATAATTATGGATATTTACCTTCACCGAGATTGGTTCGTATCTTGACTTGCCATTGGATCAGCATTTCTCTTGATTCAAAGGCCAGCACAACGGTCACTTCCTGACACAAGATGGCGGCCGTGTTGGATTCTTTGTCTAAAGTAAATCCCGTCTCTAATCCCAGAAATCCCTCCAAGCTGAGATTCGCCTTGGTCTGGCCGTGCTTGTTCTTGTCTTTAAAATCTCGGTAGAGTTGAAGGTTGAGGCAATCTGCAAAACATAAATTAAAATGGGCATTGTTAACAATTTTCAATTTATTGTTCAATAACGTTTTAACTTGAACTGGATTAACAAGATATAGTTTGATAAATTTAAGTAGCTTCCATTGTGTGGCACTGCTTTCATTTTAGTTGCTTAAAAGTTAACACAATAATTGGGTGGCAATTTGCTTGATCCCCAAAACTATAAAAAACGTTCAGTTAAGAAGTCATTAAAATACGAAAATGCAGATAATAAGAGTCGTTCGAAGATGTATTGTGTACGTGGCGTATCTTGAGTCCTATAGGTATTTTATGAGCGGCTACGTCTTCCTGGAGGGGACGGCTTTAATCGACGGCCGCCATTGTTTTTGTAACGGTCTTGGATATCAACAAGGCACTCTCCTACCAAAAACATACAATTGATTATCTGTGTTCGTTCTGGGGTGAATTCAAGATAGGATGCGGACACTATCGGCTTTTCAAGCGCCCAGCATAAATAAACGAAGCATAGTAGTGACAACACTAATCAATGAAAAAACAATACCTAGTATTGAAACGTAAGAATCTAAATGTAAAGAAAGAAATAACAAGAACAATAACGTAAAAAAATAGAAAATTAAAAGTAAATTTATTCATTAAAGAAAAAATAATTCTAAACAAAAAAAAAAACACATAAAATCGAAAAATATATATTGGTAATGGCAAATTAACAAGAAAGATAAGAATCTAATCTTCAATTAGTTAATTAATGCGGCATTTTGTAGTGCTTAAATGTGTTTTTTTTTTAAGTTTGAGCACTTCAGCCACTATGATGTAATATGTGGAGGGCTACATCCAATACTGTTGATGGTGACTTGATCACTTGATCATTTTGCCTGTATCTAAGTATATGACAGGTTCGATGATATTTCAACATGTTCCTAGTAGAATAGTTATGTATGTGAATGCGTCTTTTTTTTAAAGGATAACTACCACCTTTCTAAGTAATAAGATAATTTTTAGAGAGGATTGTAAGTTTAGAAAGAGTGGAAGACTATAGTCTTTTGAATGTCGAAGTAAAATGATTGTAACAGCTTTCTTTTGAAGTTTTCATAGTCGCAATTTGTTTGGTTTAGACGTACTTCAAGCCAAATGTATACTATACAAATTCAATGGTTATTGAATTGCGTGGTAAAGTTGGACGAGGGATTTAGCTGGTAAATCATATTTTTCAATGTTAGGTTTCAGTATTCCAGTGAAGGCACTTATCAAGTTTTTGGCCTAAAAGATGGTTGTTTTAGTTCTTTTAGTTTGGATCTTTTAGTTTGCATTTGCGGTATTAGGTACTTAGGCGTGTGGGTGCAAGACTTTTGTCATGTTTCAAAAGTCAAATTTGACTTCTCGACGATGAGACAATCAATTTAAGTTAAACCAGTCAGTAATATTAAAAAAATTACGTCTTTTTTCTCGTCTTTAAAAAAAAAAAAAACTTTGTCAGAAAGGTACCGTAACGAAATAAAATTGCGAACAAACTGTAAACACAGTAACTACTGTCGATTAACAACAAGTCGAGTAGGTCAAGGATTAATACTACAGGAAATCCACAATTAATAAGATCTCTTGAAGAATAAATAGTTTCGATTTGCACATGCTGAATTCTATTGTCAAGATTTTCAAAATTAATTGTTTGTAACCCTAATGTACGTTTTTGCAACAGACAGTAATGGGTGGGGGGGGGGGGGGGTTAGTGAGGCTTTAAGACGCGACGGCAGCTAGATCATTAGCACCAGCCTCAGTCACAGTGTAGTGGTCCGGGTTACCATGCATCACGAAGTCCAGAGATGTCCAACAAACCCCAAATGTATGTCTTATCATATGTCAGTTCGTTCTGCAAAAAAATAAATAAATAAACAAAAAAACCGGCCAGGAGGAAAATTCATCGGCCAGTTGATGCTGTCGTCTCGTGGATGGTGGAAATGATGACGAACACCAACAAGATAATGAAAATCATTAAGCACATGACGGAATACAATTGGTCGACGGCACCAATAACATTCAATTGGGATAACCCAAATCCCACTCCCTAAAAAACAAGAATGAGTGAGGTTGAGGTTTATGCGTTTTTGCCTAATAAATGGGTGTGAAAACCATCACTCGTGCTATATTAGCCCATGTGTGTAGAACAGAGAAGGCAAAAGTGCACAATATCAAACCAATATCAATATCACATATTGATATGATCCAATTTTGGCTTCTCTGCCCTACACACTCAGTTCCGGCGCTTACATTTTCCTTTACTATATTATTCCAGGCACGCGACAACTCCACTCCACGTGCAACAGTGTTGAAAGGTCCTTACAGCTGCGAGGAGACGACTTTTTAAAGCCAATGATGATTAAGGTATCACATGTTCCAGTGGGAGGTTTGAGGGCTAACGGCGCGTGGACAGCTGGGTCGTTAGCGCAACCCGAGCCACAGTGGCAGTGACCCAGGATGCCACTGCGCCACAGATCACAGAGATGTCGCCCAAACCCCAAATCTAGGTCTTACCATGAATCTGTACCTCGAGCAAAAATTGAAAAACCCCGGACAAGAGGACGGAATCATCGCTCAATTGACACGGAAACGGACACGGCGGCGAACACCGTCATGATGGTAATAATCAACAAGAATGTGACGGACCGTGATTGGCTGGTTACACCAATGATATTCAGGATGGATAACCCCCCTCAAACGGAAGCAGTGAGTAAGCTAGGTGTGACGAATACGCAAACGTGTGGTAAGTTAACGATCTTACCGTGGTTTGGTAAAATGAGAATCTCCTGACATTGGTGAAACTACCCTGGAACCGGGAAGCAAAACCTGCTGCTTCTTTTCCAAGCGGACTTGTGCAAACGGTGGAGTACGATGTGAGAGGTAAACACAGTTGTTGCCATGGCATTATCAGGTCCTGCTGTTTCATTACGACCCGCTGGACGTCAACCCGTTCTTTAACCTATTTGTTTTAAGGAAATTTTAATTCAACAAAACATTGTCGTTGGAGTTGAGCTCCGCTAAGAACACACTCCAATGTAAACTTGGACCACGCATCACGCTAAAACCACAAGGGCTATCCAAACTACACTTTGCATGTAGTAGCACTGGTGCCTGGACAAAGTTTTTATAAATAAAAAAAATCCGGAATCGGACATGGGTTGAGGAAACATCAGGGTGACGAAACGGGAAGAGGCATGAGCCAAGAGCCACCAGACAACAACTAAACAACAATGCGAGAGCCGCGGCCGTGTCAGTTGTTAAACCGATGTCAATTGTTAAACCGTGGCTAATAATATTGTTAAAGGCATGTTGCGTGGACTAGCAATTTGATCTGCGTGCTCATCCCAGGCAAGTCTTAAATGACGTCACGCAGGAAGGACCACTATTGCTCGAGCCAAAGCAATAGACTCGGAGTATCCGTGCGTCCCGTTTGGCAAAGCGCTTCAGCAAATAGCTTTCTTGGCTCAATGCTGACGTCACCAGTAGACGTTCGGCGCTTTGCGAGCAAACGGGACGATCTCGTAGGAAACAAGATGGCTGGCGTTTTTATAAAAAATAACTTGTTTGTGAATATTTAGGCTCCTGGTAAAAAACGCGCGCGCCAGTAGTTTTCCAGCACTGTATAGACAATGTAGATTTAGTTGGGCTGTGTGCAGTGAAGGGATTCAGTCTGGCAAACTAAGCAAACATTTAACAATTACGAAATATGTTTCAAAATGTGTGACTATAATGCACGTACTTGCGAACGATGCACTCACTCGCTACACACGTCAGTAGGAAATCAAGAATTGCAACGTTATTTTTTGAAAATTCGTTTTATAAATTAGTGTTTCAGCGAGCACACAAAACTAATTATCGGTATGGCGTCTATTAGTCTCAGTAGAGTCGACCGTTAGGCTGATAAATTAGCCATTATCTCACGTCACTTCGATAGCGTCCACGTACAAGGGAGCGGCCATCTTGAAGCTAAGCCAAAAAAGCACCAATTTTTCTGCTTCGCGTTGCTTCAAAGCACTTTCTCAGCGCCCCCAAACGGGACACTCATGAGCGCTTCAGCAAACGAAGCGCTCACGCAAACGGGACAGTGATTTTGATAAGCGCTGAAGCGCTTTGCCAAACGGGACGCACGGTATGTGTGTGTGTGTGGGCGGGGGGGGGGGGGAAGCTGGGGGGGGGGGATGCCCGTGTGTTGGGCGGTTCGTCTGACTACCCTGCTCTTGGCATTCTAATGCCATAATAACTAACAGATTGAGAGGGGGCTCAGTGCATCTGTTAACACGCATTAACCTATATAACTAAGAAAATAATATTTGTTTGTTTGTTTGTGTGTCGCCAGATCACTAAGATTCGCACTACTAATTCTATTCTATTGATGTCCGCAGTGGGATACACAACTGATTTGTCTGTATTTTAACAAAGCGGTACAGTAGGCTACTGATGACGTCATATGTTTTTCCAGCCACAAGAATTTTCATTCAAACGGGATCTAGGCCTCTGCATATAACCCTGGCTCTAACTAAATCTAATGACAACTTGGCCGACTGCTAATCGGAAATCACAGCATTTTCACGCAAACGGGAAATCACTACAATGCTCTTTAGAACCGGCCATATACGGGGGGAGGGGGGCTGCCCTAGTTGAAAATAAAAAGTAAACTTTATTTGGTTGTTTAGGATGGAGACCGAATCAGTTTTTGCAGTGTTGCAAAACGAGGGGGCGGGGGTAGGAGGAGGGGGAGAGGCAGTATTTAATTAAACTCCACATCTAAATTCTTCTATGTGTAGGAAAAGGGAAGAAGGATCGGAGAGGGACAGGTAGTAGGATAGGAAGGGAAGAAAGGAGGAAGGGAGATGGTCGAAAACTGGGAAACGGAATGAAATCCCGTGTTACAACTGCAAGCGTAAAAATAAACGTAAAACGGACATGCCGTTGACGAAGTAGTAGGTGCACAGACGGGAAGAGGTAAGCGGGAAACCCTTCCAAACAGCAAAGAAAACTGTGCCCGCTCCATTATGTCGACAGCGAAAATGACGACGGCCGTAGGTTATTAAGATATGTGATTAAGACAAACATAGTACGCTAATTTTTTCATCTGACCACCCAGTACAGCAAGTATGTTTAAACACAGGTCAACGAGAATTAAAAACAAGAATTTAAATAAATACAATAACTGCTTATGCTAAAAAAAATCATGAGCTCACGGCTCATAGTGCGTAACAGTGGTTGGGACAGATAAAGCAGCAGTTGAAGAACGGAAGTCACAATCGCTACGCGTAGAAGCCATCTAAACCTGTGTTCCGATAACGCTCTTATTAAATGAAATAAAAGAGCGACATAGGTTCCAGTAATAGAAATTTACTAAATAGGTCTAAACATTCAGGCATGCAATACGACCACGGTATTTTTTTTTTTTGGGGGGGGGGGGAGGCCAATAACCACCATCCCACCCAAGAAAACATTTCATTCTGAAAAATGGACCTCAGTCGGAAATACTGATATTAATTTTATAAAACAAAACTAGCGGAGTCTTTATCTTCGCTCGCTCATTCCGCGTCGTCTCGCTACGCTCGAGGAGCTTTCATGCTGCAACTCTTGTGCTGCTGACAGACATTTTCCACGTCTAAAACGATCAAGAAAATGGTCAGAGTGCAGTACGCGTTTTTCGCAAGGCTTCACTGCATAACAAAATGATAACCATAAATCATTCCTACAGTCTGGCCATCCGAAAGCTACGTGCGCATCGATCCATGCTTCCAATAATTTCTTTGATTACAAGAGCGTCGCAAAATCATGTGCTAATTATTTCGACGCAAACTAATTGATTCGTCCATCACATTCCTAAGCACGCCTGCATTGTTTATTTTTCCATCGAAAGTGATCGTAGAATGAATTTAGAATTCTGCCTTTATGTAGCGCTCGCTGTCTTCCAAATCTGTTACCATATATCGGGGCTCCTTCGAACGACAGCTACGCTCGTAGCGCGCAATATCCCGAAGCGGACTCACGTGTTTGTCGAATTGATAATGCACAAATGTTACACTAAATAATCGATTATACAATAATTACCTGATTAGCAGGAGCTATTTGTTCGACATAACTACTCGAATTGTCAATATGCGTTAAATACGGGGAAAGTTATCTGCGAAACGCGAAGCACCCGCCATTTTTTTTTCTTGGTTCGCCCAAAGAAGAGCTACGGATAAGACTCCGTTTTCCGTGAGATATTGTCAAATCCTGAAACTAACCTGTTTAATTCCCAGTTCAACTTTTTCTATACGTACCCATAATTGGGGAAAATTCTTGGGGATCAAGGACCTAGAGCCCTTCATATGCAAACGATTTTATCATAAACTATTCAATAACAAGGCCTACAATTTGCTAACACGTGTTGTCATCATGGTTACTCGACTTGACATTCTGGGACTTCCGGCCTGACGCTAATAAGTGATGCGACTGACCCGTTCGAATAAACGACTCGAGTGGGACGTGACGTCACTAGACAATAATCGTAGTGGACGTCGTAGTGACGTCACGACGCGAGCCCTTTTTCTCTTCCAGCAGTATCTAGACACATGCTAGTGTGTCGCGCCAAGTTAGGCAACAATCATCACAAGAAACATCACATCAATTCAATTGTCAAGTTGTAAACCATTGTAGCGCGGCGCCATAGCGTCAGTGTCTTATATCTTGAAGCATAGTTGGGCACATGTGAGGTACTTGGGGAAAAATAATAATGCGGTACAAAAGCTTAAATTGTGTTTAAATCAAGAGCAATGACCCACCTGACAAAAATTAACTCTTGTAGGAATGCCGGCTAAGCTGCTTTCAATGCAAAATCTGACCCTCAATAACGTTGAAAATGTGTAACTAGCTAGCTAGCTAATTCTAGTCCGCTCATCCCTATGTTAATTTCCATAGGGTGATTATTCATCGATACCGAGGTAACGGGAAGGCTTCCAGCTATGAAATTGGACAAATGGCTGCAGTACGATACGAACTGCGTAACTTTTATGGTTTGGAGCCTGAGGAGTAACGAGGATAGCGTGGGGGGGGGGGGGGATTGAGGCTTAATGGCGCGTCGACAGCTTGGTCATTAGCGCCAACCCCAGTCACAGTGAAGTGGTCCGGGTTGCCACTGCACCACACATACTAGAGATATTATTCAAACCCCCAATCTAAATCTCGTCATGCACCTGTACCTCCTGCAAAAAATGAAAAACACCGGACAGGAGGACAGACTTATCGCCCAATTGACGCGCAATGTCATGCGGAAGACGGAAACGACGACGAACACCATCAAGATGGCGACAATCAACAAGGAAGTGTTGGACCGTAAGTGGCCGTCGACACCAATAACGTGGGATAGCGTGGGATGGCGCGTAAGTACGAAAATATTGTTATAACCATTGTTAGTATTGTCGGCATCGTCTCTCATTGGACAGCCAAAGTTCGGACAATGAGAACGTGTATATTGACGTGCGTGCCTAGAAACACACTAGTGAGCACGATAAATCTAAACAACGTTGCAAAGAAATTGTATTCACATCCAATTCATGAAAAATAAACCAACTCTAAAAACAAAGCAAAATAAACAAGCCAAAAACTGGTGAAGAGGCCACCAAGTTAAGTGTGGTTCGGCCCTTCAAAGGCGTGATATCAACACACCAAAACTAACGAAATAAAACAAATTACAATAAAATTAAAACCAAACCAAAAACTTATAAATGACCAAGTTGAGAATGGTTCGGCCTATAGGCAAAAGGTAGTGGCAAATTGTTGAAAACCAATTTCTTGTTGACGTGCCACTTTATTGCACATCTGCACGGTAGTGGAGTTGAGTCTAATACACAATTAAAAAAAAAGGATTGATATCATATCAAAAACGAAAATAGTAAAAGGGGCCGCTAAGTTCCGAATAGTTCGGCCCTTCAAAGGAGTGATATCAACACACCAAAACATTCGCCAACTTAATCGCACCGAACAATACTTTGGACGTTAGATGAAAAGTTGAATATTTCTACCGAAAGTAGTACTGTTATAGTTTTCACTTAACATTCGAACTATTAAGCGGTGCGATTAACTTGGCGAACGTTTTGGTGTGTTGATATCACTCCTTTGCAGGGCCGAACCATTCGGAACTTGGCGGCCCCTTTACCAGTTTTGGTTTTTGATATGATCTCAATAACTAAGCAGTTAAAAAATCACAGCCAACTGCGTTTCCTACGCCTGAAGCAGCTGACATTAGCACGGCCGGCTGGCAGTGCTTATCAGAGTTCGTTTGCGCACGAGAATTTCAGAAAATTGGACAGGAGGAGGAGGCGGAGCGGCTAACAATGTCAAAATGTTACAATGCTTCAACATGTAACAATAGGGTAACCATAGGCGAGGCGCACAATATCGGATTATAGCTCACTCGAACAAGATGCAACGATGGTTGGGTGCCGGGAAACTAACATTGTCGTTGTTTGAGTTAGCTCGCTCGTTGTGGAGAACCAAAATTAAATGGTCTTGATTTTGCCTTAAATCTTCAAGTTTTAAACCGTACCCTGCGAAGACTTAAATTTTGAGGCCTACGGCCTCGGCCTCAAAAATTGGGCGGCCGACATGACTGAGTGACTTATTTACTTTTTCAATGCGGGCTTCGGGAAGCCAGTTGAATTGTTTCCGTGATTATTTGCCACGATACTGCAACAATCCAGAATCAACTACTCATCGAGATGACGCATGCTAAATCTAGACACACGCTAATGTGTTGCCATTATATAATAATCATGGGACAAACCTTGGGCGTAACCTGAACATAAGTATGCATTTCTAATGTTCCGTTTTTTTCGAAAACAAAAATTGGTGGACAGTGGACTAGACCATAGCAATTAATATAAAAAGGAAGCGAAAAAACTCAACAAATTAACTGAGCAAAAAACGGCTTCGTCGTTTAGAAAAAAACATTAGAGCTCGTATCCCCATACTCACAGCCGTGATGGAGCACGAATAAAAACGGATTAGAGTTCACTCGAACGCAACGAACTATAATTTGAACTCCAATTCGCAAAACGTAGACCCACAAACACACACAAAATAACGCCATAAATAGCATAACGTTACAAAATTGAAAGATAAAAAATGCATACACAAAATGAACACGTAATTACTCAAACGAACTAGAAATGCCACTTCAAACGACCATCAAACACAAACACAGACAAAAAAAAATGCCTTAACTAGGAGTCTGCTTGTTTCACAAATTATAAATGCACTTAAAATACACATATACGCACTCACACGAAACTGATTTAATATGAAAAAACAAAAACAGATAAATATTAAAAAAAAAAGGTCTGTATAATACACAAATTATGCGTGCACGCCCAAACACCGAAACATTAAACTTTTCAAACATAAACTGGGCTTTTTTTCAGACATAACCATTGATCAAAAACAGTCCTTGTTCCCTGGTATTGAAGTTCAAATTATAGTTCGTTGCGTTCGAGTGAACTCTAATCCGTTTTTATTTGTGTACATTCACGGCTGCGAGTATGGGGATACGAGCTCTAATGTGTTTTTTTTTTCTAAAAGGCGAAGCCGTTTTTTGCTCAGTTAATAACTTTAAACTATTAAAGCATCAAGATAAAGCCTCAAGATTTAATCCTCAAGGTAAAAGTACATTATGTCATACTATCGTTCTTAAATTCCTTATTCAACACACACATGAATTCTTTAAAGTAATCATTTGGTAGAAAGTGCGCTTCGTAGCTTACAGTCATTTTTTGCAGTAATAACGGATTCATAGAAGCACGTATTCAACTACATGCTGTGAAAAAAAAAAACCAGACAGCATGAGGGAAGAGGGCAAAATCAATGGATTTTAAATTAGGGACCCTAAACTCAACTGGAGATGGGAAAAGGAGGGAGGGTGATTGAAAAGAGAGGGGGGGGGGGATGAACAGATCAATGAAATCGAAGCGTTATTGAAGGAGAATGCGCGCATTCCCAAACGGTGTGGTTTGAAAGCCCTCGTGTCAGTTTGGAATGCTTGGAATGTATTGGCTTGAATGCACCGAAGTGACGTTATTAAGCCAGTTAGGAATTTGTGAGTTTGATGTGACCCTCGCTTAAAGGCACTTATCCTCACGGAATTTTAAAGAAGTCTCTGATGGTTATCGCAGCTTGATGAGGTGGTCGTGGAATGCTTGCGTTTGTAACCGCTGTCCAGCTTTTAAGTATCAAGTCCACGTCTTCATGACGAAAAGTTTTGAGAAATGAAACTAAGCCAGGTAACATGCTAAACTAGAAGTGGCTGTAATAATATCGCCATTAAGCATACGCAAAAACTATTTTTCAGGGGGAGGGAAGGATTGGTGTTAACTTTGGCGCTGGATGTTGATAATTTATTGAAATACATGAATTTCAAGTAATGAACACAAAAACAAGAGTTTTATTTTAAGTACGTCGGATATACATCACCTGCCTACTTAAAATAAAACCTTGGTGTGGATTTTGTAATTGTAGCCGAGTGTTTCGTCGCGTTCGCGACAATTCGGTCCCAAGACAATTCGGTCTCGAAATCTCGGTTCCGGACAATCTGGTCCCAAGTCAAAAAATTTTCCAAGGTAAAAAAAAAATAAAATGCCAGTTAAAATTTGAGCAAATGGCTAAAAAAAAAATGAGATTCTTATGTTGATTGCAATGCCAGTTTCTACTTTTGTTTGAAACTTGAAATGTTATTTTTTTTTTGAAAACTCCCTGCGTGCGGGAGTTATGCTAAGAACACTGGAGCTACAAATGGGACGGGATCTAAACTCTTAAAAAAAAGGGTAAGGTAATTTGTGAACGCTCCCCAATCGTTGCTGCAATTTCAAAACTTGGGGTCCTACACGTTTCGGTGGAAGTTCTTCCTTTGATTCTTGAGCAATGGCCAAGGCAACGCTACTGAGCTTGACCGTTTGAATGGCTTTGATGGCTTTCCACACAGTTGGATGACTAATGGTTCGACTGGTATCTGCCATTGTTGCGTCGCTTTATAGTACTTTATACTACGTGGAGCTCAACTAATTTGCATTTACTTACATTTAACCCACTTAACCACTCGGGCGAGTTACTTTTTTTTTTTGCGGGACCGAATTTTCGTAGGGTCATTTTTTATACGGGACCGAACTGTCGCACTATCCGTAATTTTGGGACCGAATTTTCCAGGACCGAGTTGTCCGGGACCGAATTGTCATGGACCCGTTTTGTCAATCACGAATTAGCATAGTAGACGGTGTTTGTTGTAGCTGCATGGGTCAGCAGAATTGCTTGATTTTGAATATATTATATGTTCTACATGTATTGATACCATACATTTCCTTTCTAAATTTTGTAGTAGCCGGCCAGGTGTCGCTGCCCTCTAATTGTATTCGGGTCAAAGTGATTTGATTTTTAACCAGTGGGCGGGGCCAGAAATACAGGATTTACAGTGTATTAAAAATCAAAAGGGCCGCCAAGTTCAGCCTTTTAAAGCAGTAATATCAACAGACCAAAATATTCGCCAAATAAATCCCCTCTCTATTTCAGTACTCCGGAGATTTATTAAAAACAAAAAAATATGGAATTGGAACAAATAACGTCTGTGTTGACGAGCTGTTTGCCCTTCACTTCATATATCATACCCTTGCGTTCACTACTATACACTCATCTACTTAACACAGCCTACATACTAGAGCTTTCACAGCAGACAGATCTGCACTTTGCTTGGAGATCTATCCACACAGATCGAATCACGCTTGCCCTAATAACGGAAGCGTGATCTCCTTTAGTAACGAAGTTTAGGTTCCAAAATTAAATTTCCAATGTAATGCGTTAAGCAGGAACCCAATGTGAACTGAGAGAGAATGAGATTTTGATTGCTGTTATCGGGGGAAGTTGCAAGGCACAGTTTCTTGTTACTGATACCTCCAACTTTGATTTGCTTAGCCGTGTCATGGAATAATCACAGTTTGCCGTCCTGTTCCGTAGTCTTTAAAAACAAAACGGCGTGCACATGCACTACTACAAATGTGGTTGACTTTTTCAAAAACGGATATAATAGTATTCTTTGCCATCCGTAATAAAGATTTGTATCTTATTAATGTCACATAATAATAATAAATAAATAATAAATTTATTGCGTTTTCAAGGTTCGAAGTTTTAAATAAAAACTTGTGAGAGCCGCAATACATATATATTTTATATAATAAATAAATAATACACTTGATACATAATAAATTACACAATATATACAAATTGGTTAATTACGTACAAAAAACATTTTTTTTTAAATACAATTAATTCACAATAAAATGCACTGTTTAGTTATTTTAGTATTTTAA
>JAHWFP010182099.1:22749-33791 GCA_023313725.1 Lithobius niger
TTTATTGCAGTGGCAAAAGGGAGATGGGAAGGACCAGTTCTTGCCACTAATTCCCACGCCCAATAAATTACAAAGAAATTGTTTGGCAAAATTGTGCAGTCATCGACGACATTAGCAATAAATTACGAGAAAAAAATAAATAAGTAAATGAACAAGTCAATATTAGGTGATCACGTAGTCAGTTTAAAACATGTTCGGGCCTGGATAAGTATTTCTGCAAATTAAAATGCTTCCGCCAAGTTTTAAAAGCTTCAATTGATGGCAACGTAACCAACTCATCAGGAAGGTCATTCCACACCCACACGAAACGATTGGCAAAGAAAAATTTACGGCAGTGCGTCTTAAAAGAACCAGTTGCAAGTTTCAAACCAGGTAGCAACTTTTCAGAGAATGCCCACGTTTACGCCCACCGGTTTGTAATTTAAAAAAATATGGAAAAATCGAAATTAACTAAATTGTGGAGTAAGGAAAAGGTTAAATATAAGTCTGCCTTTAATCTACGAATGGATCATGGTAATAAGCCAGGATGGTTGTACCATAAATTTCATTTGATAATGGTAGCAGTGATCAATTCAGCAATTAAAACTTGGCTCATTCGCATGGATAAAATTTTACTGTTGTCGTCAAACAAATATTTCTGAGCACATTTCAATCTTACTGAAATTTCCCCAACTCCTCTTACAGTCTTTAAATTTCCATTTCATTCCAGTCAAAAATTACGGACGCTTGAATCATTGTCAGCAACACACTATCGTGTGTCTAGAAATTTTTCCATGATTTTAGTTCACTTCTGAGTAGGAAACGCTGAAGTCTGCTCACTTGGTGCGGGTAACATACACGAGCAAAAACATCAAATTGATGACATACCTACAAAAAAACGTGCCAACCAACACACATAAAAAAAAATTGAAACGGAAACAAACAAAGACATAAAAATCAAAAACAGCCAACAATTTAACTAAACTAAAAACTGCGTCGCCGTTTAGAAAAAGGTATTAGAGGTCGTATCCCAAGAAATTCACAGCTGTGAATGTGCAATAATAAAACACAGATTAGAGTTTACTCGAACGAAACGTACTATAATTTCAACTCCAATTACAGGGAACAAAGACTGTGACATATCAACACGCATACACGTACATCAAATACACAAAACGGTTTATTTCTCTTACTAAAAATTCATATAGAAAATACCAACATACAGTGCTTACATTAAACAGAACTAAAACCTGAACACACAAACACAAACGGGCACATAAAAACAATCCTTGTTCCCTGTAGTTCACTGCCGGATTGCGCCCCCCCCCCCCCCCCTCCGGGAACCCGGGGATCCCCGAGGAGCCCCCCACTGCAGGAGGGCCTTGTCTAAAAAAAATGAAAAATTTGAAATGAATTCGTATAAAAATTGTAGGAAAACGTTTCAAATTCCCACTGATTTCTTTTACCGCCCCCCCCCCCCCGCTCACCGGCTATAGGAGGCTCTTGTTTAAGAAATAAACTTTTATTTATAATGAACTCCTATGTATCTCCAAGCTGCAAGAATATGTTTCAAATTAATGTATAGATATCTTAAAATATGATAGTTTGTATGCAGCACATTCCTGGAGAGGCCCGACCCATCCAAATCCGACCCTGCTGGAGTGGAGCTGAAATTATAGTTCGTTTTATTCGAGTGAACTCTAGTCTGTCTTTTTTAATTTGTGCACCTTCACAACTGTGAATTTCTTGGGTTGCAAGCTTTAATGTTTTTTTTTTCTAAACGGCGAAGCTGTTTTTTTTGTTTAGTTAATCGCATCAAGTTTATCGCAATAAGTGACCTCCTTCGAAAATGCGCGAGGGGGAGGGCACAATCAGTCAATCACTCAATCACTCAAGACCAAGCTGTCGACGCGCCATTACGCCTCAACCCCCCCCCCCCCCCGCCCTTCAATCACTCAACTTCTTGGAAACATGTTGGCCGTCTTAATACTGTAATTAAAAGAAAGCCTGTGAGTTAGTTGATCTATGAGAAAAATTGTCATGCTATACGCTACAAATTGTCGTATTGGAGTGCTAGTTTTATTAAAATTAATTTCTGTAAACTTAATCATTTCTTAATTTTTAGCTATTTTCTAGAAATAATTCTTTACTTTTTTTTTTGTTGGTTTTTACAATGTATCATGTCTTCTTTTGCCCCGATAACCCTCTACGACCTCCTACAAGCATCCAATTTTCTTTGGCCAATGTTACACAAATAACGCATTGGCACTAAGTGTGTGCAAACATTACGTATGTATCCGTCTGCATTATCTTCTTGAATCTGGCCACGCTCGACTGCCATTTAACACTTTCTTTTAACAACTCCTTGCAGATTGGAAATTTTGCATTCTGAAAGTTTATTAACTGAAATTAAGTGACCACGTGAGAATTTTTGTTGATTTCTGTTTCAGATCAAGCTTGGCAGTCGTGCAGAGGCCGGGGCCTGACTTTAATAGGATTGCACTGAGGGAAATTTAATTACTACATGAATCGAGCCACTAAATATTATCGGGGTATTATCCAAATTAGAATATCGTTACCATTAATCTTGAATGTGGTGTCCAAGCATAAACAAATTCTGCGTAAACAAACAAGCACTTAGGCGTACATCTGCTCCAGGACTATTACTAGGTATTCTCCTGGCTTGAAGAACTTCAACTGGAACCAGTAACTGATTAATTTTGCGTATATTATCAGGGAGCATAGGGAATGTTGGTAACAACTTACTTCACTCCCATAACCATAAGTGTAACTAAGCCTCAGCTGCCACAAATTTTGAGAAATTGTCTTGGTGATGTGTTGGCCCCAAGGAAAGCATAATTTGATGGCAAAAGTCTCCTCCAAATTGCATTTCCATCCCATATCCTAAGAGACCGTGACCCCCCACCAAACACCTCCAGCTTCTGTTGTCTACCTTCGATTATGGTCGACCAAACGAAACATGAACTAAAATATGGAGGGAAGGACAAGACTGGCTGAAGATGGCAGAAACAGTGCGTTTTTCCTAGTCTCTTAATTTAAGGTTAGGTCTGTTTAGTATACTACTATGGTGAAATCCAAAGTTAGAAGTTAATAATGAATTTTATTGTCAATTTCTCCATGTATTCTTTCTTCAAGTTAGTATCACCTCCTGTGTTCACGTCACCCTGACGTTGCGATTTAATACGTCAGTGGATATTGACGTAATTTTACGGAATTGTTCTTCATAGCTTCGTTTATTATCTTCGTTTATAATTTTAATCACATGTGAAATAATGGAAAGAAATTATGGAACACGTCAACGGTGTTCTTGACCTAGTAACTATGTCTTACAGATGCAAACGTATTTCCGTTGTCGAGTTAAATGGCTGCCTGAGACTGCCTGAGCGTGAATTGAACACTCGATCTTTCAGACCGAAGACCGAAGATCTACCGATAAGCTACACTGACACGGCCAAAAGCCAACACTGCATTTTTTATTTAACACGGCAGCATTTAATAGGCTGCAGCATGTAACACGCACGCAGACAAATCGAAGCACACACTTTCCAATTGCCACTCAAGGATTGATTGTTGCGAGCCAACACACTGAGTGAAGCGAAAGGAACACACAATAAATCGTGAAATTAAGAACAAGCAGGTCGGAAAGCCAAATGGGCTGGATAAGTGATAAATTATACAGATGTCTTTTGCATTTAAGTGTCAGACTGCCTGTGCGGGAATTGACCCTTCGGCCTTTGAGACCAAAAGGCTGAAGTCCTACTTCTCAGCCACACTGACACGGCCAAAAGGAAACGGCCAGAGGCACCACATGCTCTGCCAATGAGGGATTCCGAAAAAAAGGTTTCTACACTTCACTATTTATCATGCGCTGGCATCTCTCTGCTTGTCCATACGACGTCAGCTGTGCCGGCACCATAATTTTAGAGAGGATTGCGAGCTTAATATTCAATTTTGCACAAGCAGTTTATGCTTTGTTTGTAGATTTAATTAAGAAAAGTTAATAAAACAGGGCCGTAAGGATATTGACTCTTAAAGATTTTAATTAATCTGACATTATTAACCCTGTACCCACTCACCGTTCTAATTGTTGGTCGATCGAAACCGAAACCAATACCGAAACCTGCATTTCGTTTTCGGCAGTAACCAAAACATGAAAGAAAACACTGAAAAAAAAAGTGCGATGTTTTCAGTTTTCAAAATGGCACGCTGCTTTCTTTGAAGAACATCCTATGGTGCTTAACTGTTTGTTCGCGACAACAATTTTGTTTCAGCAAATAAAAGTGACAACATTTACTCATTGCAAGTTGTGATTCTCGGGAGCGCCGTTTCGGGGGTTTCTGTGTTTTGCCGCTAGAAGTGCTTCTGGTCGTACGTGGATGTTTCGCAGCATGTAAAAATTGTTTTTATTGATTGACTACAAGATGTTTATTGTCAGTTCCGTATAGTTGCTGCGGTTTAAGAGCCACGATTTTTTAAATCGGTTCTTTCGGCTGAAACATCCCTACAAACAGCGAAAGCCACTTTTTTAACTTCTCAGTTCTTCATAAAATACATTTAGCTATAGGTATTCTACCTTATTTTTGATCTACGACTGATTCTGTGTTTTTCCAAGTATGATGAAGAAATAAAAAACCAATAAGGTGTACACGTAACAATATTGAAAATACTACGTTTCCGGTCAGACTATGACCCGTTATCAAGCAAGAACATTTTTCTTTTAGCCAAAAGAGTTACAGTCAATACATAAAAAAAAAAAAAAAAAATCCATTGTGGATGTAACCCGCAAATCAACAACAAAAGCGGAAGAAAAACCATGACAAAACGATAATAAAAAAAAAAAACAACCTAAGTCAGGGCAGAACCTGACAATAGGGACCCAGACAAACTCCCTGCAAACGACGTCGTTAAGTGCGGGGACTGGTTTCTGCATGCCTGGCCTTCTCCTGTATAACGACATGCAGAAACCAGTCTTAGCACTTACGACCTGTTTCGCAGGGAGTTTGTCTGGGTCCCTGTTGTCAGGTCTTGCCCAGACTTAGGTTCTTTTTATCTTTTTATGATGTTTTTACGTGTGCCTTTGTTGTTGATTTGTAGGTTACACGCCAACTGTAAAAAAAAGTGGAGTTTTTTTTTATGTATTGCCTTAGGTTCTTTCGGCTAAGCATAAATTTGCTTGCTTGATAACGGTTCGTGGTCTGACACGAAACGTCACATTTTTACTGTTGTACCGTGCGCACCGCCATATTATTATTTTTTTTATTTCTTCATCACTTATCTGGTGCTTATATCCTTTTTGTTTTTTCCAAGTGTAACACTGGAATTAAAGCCTTCGGGATAGGCTCGCCATAGGGAATGGGGAAATGGTGTTTACAAAAAAAAAAAAAACGGAACGATTTGGCACGTAGAAAATGAAACACGGTGTGGGGGGGTAAAAGGGGAAGCATCGTCATTTGGTGCTGGAAAGGAGGGGGGCGCTTCACACGCCTCTGTATCACCAAAGTGATTAGTATTCCAGTTTGGTGCCCGCAGCCTTGTTCGGTTCATTCGTCTGAGAGGTTCTTATTAAAATTGGACTGCTATCGTTTGCAGTGGTAACGAAGGGTTGAATTTCTGTCAGTCAATTTCGTTCAAGCTTCATTTCGTTTCGCGATTTAGAGACAGCCATTTCACTGGAGAGAATTCGAAGCACAAGTCAGCGGTGAAATTAAAACCTGATACTGCCAAACGCGGCGTTGGGGGTAAACGAAATAGAATCGATGGTTTGAAAGCGGGAAAGAGGAAGGGTTGAAAATAAAGGGGAAAAAATATTCCTTTGGAGTAAAATTCTAGAAATTAAATCGGCTATTGATCAACTTTAAATAATAACCCACAGTAACATGGCAGCAATGTTTTTATTTCGACGAGTCTTAGCAGTTTTTGGCGCGATTTCGCTGTTTTGCGGTTGAATTTGTTTTACAACAAATAACTTAACAGTGATTTGTGTGTGTTTGCTTACCTGATTACTTGAGCATTTGCCTAGTGTTTATTTCCATTAACGTTAGCTATATTTCCTACGTCTAATTGAATTATGGCTACGACTATGTGGCCGTCATAGTGGGATCGTAAAGTCGTAATTATGGCCTTCGTGATATGACTTTGATGGTAGGAACATCAGACTGAATAGGAGTTCGTTGATTTGAGTACCGGTGACGTCATCTCAAGAAAATACAAGTCCATAATAAAGTATAATGAACGATCCGTTCGAACCCCAGGATTCCCTCCAAACATGCTATTTAATGAGTAAAATTTTCGAGTCTGACCAGATTATTTTTCAGTAAAAATTACTACAAAAAAGAAACGTAACTGCTAGTATGGTAACCAACAAAATACAAGAAATGAGTAAAAACTAGACAACATTCAACATTTAAGTTAGAAATTCAAGGCTGGCACTATGACGAGATACAGGCAATACGAGTACAGGTGTACTCTGACTCAAAGGATTACATTTAGACATTGCTTTGATTAATTTTAAGCCAGTCCTGCATAATAGAGTAATTTTTACAGATATTTAATCCACGACACTGGTTAGCAGGAATGGTCCAGGATTCAAGCTTTAGCTGAATCCACTAAGTTTTTGTTGTTGTTGTTGTTGTAGTGTTTTTTTACTGAAGAAGGATCTAGTAATAGATTCGAAAATTTTACTCATTAAATGGCATGTTTGGAGGGAATCCTTGAGAACGAGTGGATCATACATTATATCACACCTCTTGTCTGACTTAAGTGAATGATCTTTTTGCTGTTGTTTTATTGTGTTTACCCCAATTTTAATTGTCACTAATTGTATGTACCTCCGTCAAAATACTAAAAGGAATAAAACATGAAATAAGTAAAACGAACCATAAACTGTTGTCGAACAGCACTTAAATAATATTTGTAAAACACAACTCATAAGAGATTGTTTAAGCATAGTTAGAAGATTCCTTAACAAAGCAACATTAATAGTTATAAAGGAGGGTAACCAAGACAGGGAAAAAATTCCGTTTAATGTGTTTAACCTTTTCCCACGCGAAACGTTTCTCCAGAGTGGTAATTTTTTAAAGCCCCATGTTCTATAATCAATCTACTTTTATCCCCCATCGTCCCATGGGTACGGTGTGAAAGCTTGACGCATGGCCTTCTTTCACTGCTTCAACTCATCCTACGATCCCCCATTATCCCATGTATACATAAGTTGGTAACGCAATTCGATCGCTCATTCCCTAGAATTGTAGGCCAAGACTCCAGCAACTCGGCTGTGCTTTGCTCGCTTTACTCGGGTTTTCATGTAACCTGTCGAAGTTCGCGTTTTGTTGCTGGACGTAATTATTTTGTCTTCTTGCTTGGGAGTACGTCATGATATGGCAGGAGTTTTAAACAATCCCACAGTTGTTCAAGGCGTATACAACAAATCATATCAAAAACCAAAACTGGTAAAAGGGACCGCCTAGTTTCGAATGGTTCGGCCCTTCAAAGGAGTAATATCAACACACCAAAACATTCGCCAAGTTAATCGTACCGACTAATAGTTCGAAGGCTAAGTGAAAACTAGAGCATTGCTACTTTCAATTAACGTCCAAAGTATCACTCGGTGCGATTAACTTGGCGAATGTTTTGGTGTGTTGATATTACTCCTTTGAAGGGCCGAACCATTCGAAACTAGGCGGTCCCTTTTACCAGTTTTGGTTTTTGATATAATATCACTTCTTTTTTTTTTTACATTTTATATTGGACTAACATCAACTAGCCTGCAGATGTGTACTGGTCATTGATGCAGTCTATTGTTCTGGAGCTTTATACGGACATTCGATTACCTGTGCCTGATTTGTACAACTTCCTTTTATCTATCTTTCCCTTCACTCCATGTACATGTCTGCTGCTAACTGATGTATGTGTTTTCTATTTTGTTTGATTTTTGGTTTCCTCCGTGTACTCTGGTTCCATTTCTTTGTAAGTTTGGTAAAGATGCACACGGCCATAGGTTAAATATACGTACTGCTTGAATTTTTTGGTTTGTGTAGCTAGGAAGGTTACCTCAATAGCTGTTCGCAATATTGATCCGCGTCGAGTGGTAAACACACTACTTTTTAGGATTAACAAAGAAGATAAGAACACCTCTTAGTGTTTTTATCTATTTGAAAAAAGCTACTTGAGTATCATCATTAATTTCGCCTGTCTTCTAGCATTCGTTTGGTCGTTTGGTTCATGGACACCTTGGTTTTAAAAATAATGGATTTGCGAATGCTTGCGATCTTGTTAACGTCGCCAACCACTGTTACTTTCTTGTCTCCCTTCCTACCCACAACCTACGTTTGAACTGATCCAATTAGGGTCTTAACTAACTTAAGAAACCGCACAAGGGGTTTTTCTTTCCACGCCAAGTTGATGACGCCACTTGTTATTGAAAAACACGGTCCACAAGGGAGCCGAGTTCTTCTATTCGTTGCCTACCTTTAGTTAGTATTCCTTCTTTCTTCTCCCTTTGTTTCTGCAAGCACGCACTTGTATGGGAGCTGAGAGTCAAGAAAAATGACACTAATTGCCTGCTAAGTGTTCTTGCCTTCAAGGGTCGACCTGCACTTGTCGCCAGTCTTCGAGTGGATAAGATTGTTTACCAAGCCTGGTAAATGTGAGTTGCAGAAGAACTCTTAGAAGAGACCAAGAGAAAACAAAGTTGAGATTTTGCCTCTTGCTTGAAAGCTCCGCTTCTTTTTGCTTCTAGCTTAGAACAAACAGGATGAACATAATGAGGAACGGGGAAATCTTTACTAGAGGTGCACGGGTAGCCGTGAGCACTGGGCGTCAGATTCGATAGGCGTTTTGGTCCTGGCTGAACATTTCTAGCTTTTTACAGACCCTGGTTCGATCCTGGTGAAGGGAAGTGTATATATACCGGTTTTTCTCTTGTCATTTTCCGCCCTTGCACGACGGTTTCCTACGGGTACTACGGTTTCCTCACTCATACGACAAAAAATAACCGAAATGATGGTGATACCTACAACTTAAGGAAAATTGGAAATTAGCCAACAGCAAAAATTATACACTAACGTAGTTCAGTAAGCCACCTTTATGCACTTACGTTTCGTCGGAGTGGCATGACCCAGATTCGAACCGGCTTCCCAGTTCGCCCCCAAATCACTTGCATAGCGCCTTAATCGATATGGCCACATCCTCCACTGGCATTTTCTACATCTTAACATCTGCCTTGGGCTTTCAAAAAGCGCTATAAGCTTATTAGCTGACCACCTTCTATTCTGTTCTCAAAACAAGGGCCAACACCATGCAACCGCTACAGGGACTTATTGAAATGGTAAAATCACAGTATTTTTCCTGCTGGCTATGTGGACCGCCGCCAGAAATACAAGCTAACCACAACATTAAATGGTAACGTCTCTATGGAAACAATCTAGACAAAGCACAGAAGTTATGAAAAAAAAAAAAATAATTGCCATCAAGCTCACAAACTCAGGAGTTCGTGCACGCAGCTCTATTCTGTCCGTACACGTTGACCTCTACACTCCCTCTCCCAACAAAGTGCTACAGGGAACAAACTTAAAAGAGCTTCTGCAAGAATTACTGAGGCTATCCGTTTTATGAAGCTCCCAATACTTTAAACGGGCTTGGCCACTGGTCCAGTTGCATCTGGCAATATGGATTATTGTGTCAGGGTCGCCTTGTTTAGGTTCGTGAGACAAAGATTTGAAAATAGTTTTCCGAAAATCGCCAATCTTGTAGAAATCCCGCAGCATAAGGTATTCGGCTGGACTGTTTTGAAAACTCTATTCCCCACATCTCAGTAAATTTTAGAAGACAACGGTTAAGTCTTTCGTCTTTTTGATAATTTGAAATTGTTCAGTCTTTAGATGATTCCAGCTTAACGATTTTATGTTATGGATGTTATGTTACGGTACGGAATTGAAACGGGGATGCGTAATACTGTAATGTCGCGAATATACAAATATGAGGGGAGTTCGACGCAGTCATGCTTACTTTAGTGGACGTTACATTTTCGCGACGTACAAGATTTTTTTATGTATCAAGTTTAGATAAAAGCATGCAGGACTCGTTCCATTCGTTGTTGCTGTTGCGTTCTCGTTCTCTAACCACTGTGCATACAAATAAATTGTCCATACAACGTGCAGTTGCTCTAATTGCAGATTAACTACACCCTTACTCGTCAAGCATCCGTGACGCACGCCACACCCTTCACACCCTCACAAAAAAGCCTAATTATACTAATGGCCGAGAAAACGGGTGAGATTCACGGTTTGAGATAGACCGTGTTCTGATCCTAGCGGCAGAGATTATGAACTAACTAGAGGAAAATTCTTTTATCCAAGAAGTCCGTAAATGGAAATGAAAATTTTGAATTTAAAGTATGTTTGTGTTAGGGGATTGAGGAGGGATTAAGGCTTTATGGCACGTCGAGAGCTAGGTTATTTGCGGTTGTAAAACTCTTCCATTGTTGTAGCCGTGCCTTAATTCCGTGTAGATGCACGGCTGCAACAATGACATCATTGTTGGACTAGAGTGCCGTGCAATCTTACTACCATGAAGACGTGCACGCTGTACCGTGCAGTCTTACTACCATGAAGACTGCACGCCACGGAACCCAAAGAAAAAGCAAAGATTATTAACACTACCTGAAGCTGCTGGCGAATCAGCAGCGTACGAAACACATTCACCTTCCACACTTAAAAAAGAATTTGAGACAGCAACACATCTGTATCTGAATCATCAAACAAATCGTCGGCTATGTTGGTCACCGCCAATGTATAGCCACAATGGAGTCGGCTTCCAGGAATTTGAGACCGAACGCGACTCGCAACAATGGTCTCGTTGTACAAGTGTGTTAGACAACGTTGTTCAGCAATAATGCGGTAAAAAAGCCGTTGTCTAACTGATCCGAACCTCAGTCACAGTGCAGTGGTCCGGGTTGCCACTGCGTCACTTACAGAGATGGTACACAAACCCCAAGTCTAGATCTTGTCAAATGTCTGTACCTCCTGCTAAATTAAAAAAAAAAA